>OY728121.1:1869942174-1870182174 GCA_963277665.1 Viscum album
TTGGGATGCGGAAGATATACCATGTTTTCCCGGTGACATTCGGAGATGCCAGGTTCATCCACAATGTTTTTAGGGCTCATAAGAATTGAATCTTCTTTTTGGTAAAGAAGAGATTACTTTAGTTGGTGGGTCAATTCTCTTAGGATTTGTATAATTTTAAATAAAAAAATAATCTTCACTCCATTTTGAGGGCCATGAAAAATTTATGAAGACTAAAACATCCATACGATGTGGTTAGATATGGGAGGAAACCTATCCAAGAAGGGTTCTGGACTATTAGGTTAGTAAAGCTCTTGATCATGAAGGTAAAACCCTATACCATGAGGTTTCAAGTCACAATGTGTGGGCCTTCAATGATTTTGGAATGGATTTTCACATTGTTCCCTTGATAAAGGGTACAAAAGATGGTGATGTAATGTTACAGATGTCAAACCCTCTTGGATAGATTGGTATAGAGACTATAAGTCATAATCCAAAGTGCTTGGATTAGGAGGATGACATGAAACATCCATACTGGGTGTAGTTCAGACACACTGAGGTATTGATTTATTCTATACAAATTTCAGGGTTTACAAGGATTATAATTTATTTTTTATAGAGTTACACATTTGGTTGATGACCATAGGTGCATATGCAGTACCCATAAGTATACATGCATAGTCAAGAAAATAGTCCCTTGAATCTGGGTATCCTTTCTGATGGCCATGTAAGGTTAACAGTGAACTGAGGCACTCAAATCATGAAGTGTGATTTATTGAAAGTGTAATATCCAAGATGGGTTTGGACACCATAAAATATTTTTTTCCACTTAGAGAACATATTCTCATGGAGAAAAGACATGAAAATTTGTATGCCTATTTGACAATTAGTTTGAGGTCTTGTGATTTAGACCATTATAGGATAGATTTTTTGTTCATACAACATTGATCAATGAACATGTAGTTTAAGGTCATTATGCATATGGACCTGACATGGGGAATGGTGCACAAGATCTCCACTAGGATACCCCAGTAAGATATTACCTCATCATCTTTCTATGTGGGGGATGATATTATTGTAAATAATGGATCAAGGCTCTTATTCCAATAGTATTTATAAGGTACAATCATACCAATATTATTTAAAACCACTCTAACATGTGATGTTTTTCCTTGGTGATGTCAATGATCACAAGGATTTGAAATCCATTTTTTGAGAGTGATTCATTTGGTTGATGACCATAAGAACATTTTTTGGATCTATAGGCATGCATGAATTGTCAAGAAAAGGTTTCCTTAAAGTTATGTATCGTTTCTAGGGGTCGTGGACGGTTTTTGAAACTTGAGGCACTTGAGGAATGAATTATGATTTATGGATGTGGGCACATAAAATGTGATGGAAGAACCCCGTACTCTAATTGACCAAGGTAAGGATCTTGTGGCCCTTTAATAGGGGATGAAAATTTGATAATGATATACATAGTTTATTTTCATGTAGTGGGGATTTATTTCATATAGTTTATTTTCAATCGATATAAACATTTGTCCTGTAGTTTAACGTCATGTAGTAAAAACATTTTTCTTGATGTTTATTGTCATTTGGTAAGAAAATATTCCATATCTTTTATCATCATGCAGTAAGGACATTTTCTATGTAGTTTAACATCATGTGTTAAGGAAATTCTCCATGTTGTTTGACATCATTCAGTAAGGATATGGGAACTGATGTGAAAAGAGTCTGAGTGATATATTATGTGCACAAATAAGTTGTACATAGATCTAGCTCGTATGTAAGAATATTGAGCCTGTGTGACTCAGTCATTGTGTATTTGGGACACACTTATTATCATTTTTTCTATATGGGTCTATTATTGGATTCCTGGACATCACTATGTATCCTTTGATGATTGTAATCAATTTACACGTAGTTATTAAATGAGAAACCCTCTATATATATCTGACCCATATGTAGAGGTGTTCATTTTTTCCTATAGATTGTTGTAGTTGGGCCTAGGATTATGGATCTAGGAATCACTACCAATTCTTTTACGATAATAATCAAGCCACATTTAGTTCTAAAGTGGTGACTTCCCTACACAAGTCTACCCTATACACAGAGAGGTGAAATTTTATAGTTGTAGTGACTAGACCCAGGATTAAATATTTGGGCATCACTACATATCTTGTGACACCAGGAATCAAGTCACACACAGTTATTGAATCTAGGTGTGTTATGATACTAACAGCAGAAATGGTGGTCCTCTTGGGTGAGGTCCACAAGTGTGTTCAGTTTTATGTCATGTATGGGACATCAACAGTGCAGTTTAACATCATGCATTAAGGACTCATGGTATACATTTTTTGGTCTTGAATTCAAGACCATGATTGGATAGTCAAAATATTTCATGCCTTGTTTCTATATGGGAATCCCCTACTGAAATTCCTAAGCTCATGTGAGCTATTCTCTATGCAAGAAACAAGGAATGAAAAGGGTTCCTCCCACTATGCAGAGGGAATTAAGGATGGGATAAGGATATTTTGAATCATTTGTTGGATGGACAAAGATATAGGATCGAGGAATCCTTGCATATCTCATTTAAAATGAGAATCAACCATTAAATATTTTTTAGATAACTCATGACATTTAATTTCATTCGGAAGGACATAGATAACACTAAATGAAGGAAAAGGGAGGCTATGGATGGTCCCAAAATTAGAGGTTCGAGTGTCACTACATATCCTGCTCTAAAATTAATCAAGACATGTGTATTTATTGATGAATAAATTCCATATGTAGATATGACTCTAACACAGGGATGGGGGAATCTCATCCTTCATTCACCCAGATCATGATCGTCTACGATGAGTTGATAATGAGATGATGCTTTCCATGTAGTTTAATTTCATGTGGTGACAACCTCAACTAGGAAGTTTCATGTCACGTGGTAAGGATGTGAGGTACCTTACAGTTTAAATACTTATTTTTAGGACTTCAGGTGCTCCATAGTTTATCGTCTTACTACCATGATGATCTTATGAATTTTAATGTTATCAAACTAGGATGAGATCATATAGTTTAACATCATGTAACTAGTATGAATTGGTGGTGCTGATACTAAAGTAAATTTCCATCTCATGATATCTAGAAAAATTATTTCTTGAAAAATATTTTATTGATTGGAGGTTTGACATGCTCCCCATCCATGGTGGCCACTGAGTAGGATTCATTATGATAAACATCATGTATGATATAACGACCTTCCAAATTTGGTTCCACTTTTGGAGGCTAATTCCATGTAATCATTGGTTTCCTAAGAGTTAACACCATTTTTACTTATAGAAATTAATAAAGGAAAACCTTTTTAGTGAATTACATTGTGATCTAATTCTGAGGGACCTCTGGGTTGTGTAGTGTGTGCAACCAGTTGTAATTGAGTTACTCCAATTCAACTGGCTAGTTTTGTGATTTCTCATCATCTGTGAGTTGTCTAAAAATGGCTATTTGGAGTGATGGAAATTGTACCTCTATGGAAAAATTTTCATTGGTTCTGTACACCAATTCATATAGTGTTTCTTTTTCATAATTATGTGTGGTGGTACGATAGGCCCATAAATCATGGATGACCTTTTCCGGCTACGACTTCTTATCCATGTTCACTATCTTCTATAGTATATTTTAAATAGTCTTATTAAAGGCCTCTATTTATCCATTTTCTACTAAATGATATTAATATGGGTGGTTAGACTCAATATTATACTCTTGCTATAGTTTCTTCAACTCTATAGAACAAAAATTAGCATCGTTATCCTTCAATATTGTGTTAGGGAATCCGAACATGGTGATTATATGGTACTTTATAAAGTTGATGATGTTCTACATCCCGAATTCCTTGAGGTGTATTTCCATAGAAAATTTGGAAAATATATTAGTAGATGTAAGGATGTACATGAACTACAAAGTTGTGTCTGGGGAATATGGCCCCATAACATCCATTCCCCAAATGGAAAATGGCCATGAATATTTAGCTGTATGCAGCAAATCCAAGGGTTGATAAATGAATTTTCCATGGATCTGGAATGCATGAAATTTCATGGTGTATTGCACATAGTCTTGTATCATGGTTTCCCATAATATCCCAACCTTCTAATTTAGGGGGATAACCTAGTCCCATATTGATGGTCACTGTAATATCTTTTATAGACTTCCTATATGACGATGAGAACTTATCCATGTTGTATGCATCAGATGATGATTCCATTAAATCCTTTTTCAAAAGCGATTTCTGTTGAATTGGATCATCATTTAGGTTGATGTTTGGTGCATGAAAACAAATTTTTTCCCTTACATATTGATCTATCGGGAGAGTCCCATTTTGTACATAACCAACAATGGGCTCCATCCATCCAGCGATGGTCATTGGTTCATCACACTCTATGGTGGTGTTGACTAGGTTGGTTTCTTCCATGTAACATATGATGATCGATGAGTCAATTAATTGATGTGGGATACATAAGATTGATTCCTTTTAATTAGGGTTGGGTAGGACTATGGATTCAAAATCCAATGCATCAATGAAAGTATTCTCTCATTGGGGAACATGATTTAATTTGGGAACAAAAGGGAACTCTGTCATCATTCCCCTAGTGTAGATAGTGAGACAGTATGGTTCTTCCTTTTTTATGGATTATTCTCCATTGATATTCTTTATTGCTAGTTTAAAATACCCTTTAATATTCAGGTATACTATGTGTAGTTGTATGGCTAGTTCCAATCTAGAAAAAAGGGTTTTGTATTCTACCTCATTATTTGTGCAGCCTTTAGTCAGTGAGAAAGAGTATGGAAAAACTTCTTGGTCTGGATAAAAAATAAAATCCCTAATACAAACTGATTGAATATCTTTTTACCATTCTTTTAATGACAATACATTGAGATATACCATAAAAATACATCTCCCATGTCCAGGGACTGTCATGTGAAAAAAAAGACCTCCTCATTTGGAATCTTATTGTTCATCGGTGTATTCTTTGGGGTAGGATGTGTTGCAATGAAATCATCTATGGATTTTCCTTTCACTAACATATTTCACATAGACTGAACGTTGTATTGCTAAAGAATTACCACCCATTATCCCAAGTTCCCAATCAATATAGGGTGGTCCAGGATGCACTTGATCGGGTCAACATGAGAGACTAGATGAACTTCAGGGTGTTACAAGTAATGCCTCTTCATTTTCACTATGAAGATGAGCTCAAGGTAGTTCTTTTCGACATTAGAGTATCTAGTCTCAGTACCAAGAATTATATTGTTGATGTAGTGGCAACTTTTATCACTCCCCAAATAATTTTTCTATACGAGGAGGTATCCCATTGAGCATTCCATGGCATCTACATACCAAATGAATGGTCACCCATCCACTAGAGTCTTCAAGACTCGTGGGTGTATTAAATACTGGTTGACAAAATCAAATTCTTCTTAGAATAATCATCTCATTAATAAGTGATTCCCCTCTTCATCATCCTAGTGGAGGGGAGGGCATTACAGGACAAGTTGGTTTTGAATCATCGAATGTAAGGAATGTTCCCTTGGTTCCCCCCCCCCCCCAATTATTTGAGATGTATGGGGGATGACATTAATAAAATTGAACTTGTCATATCTAGGTTGACTTTGATTCCATAGTGGCATACCATGAAGCTAATGAACGTAAATGATGTTACCCAAAAGGCACATTTCAGTGGATTCATCTTTAGACTATGTTTTCATAACTTGTCCAGGACTGTTTGGAGATCCATGAAGTGATCACATCACTATCATGACTTGAAAACCAGGTCATCGGAATAAAATTCATCTATTTTTTTCAAGAATGGATTAAAGATATGATTAATGGTTCATTTATATGTGGATCCAATCTTCTTCAATCCAAAGGGCATGACCTAGTACAAAAAGATCCTTTGAGACTCGTTGAAGGTAGTGGATTCTTTATCTTTAGGGGATAACTTTATTTAATTTTAACCTGAATACCCATACATGAAGGATAGTGCCTCGAAATTAGTAATTTCATTGATCAATAGTTATAGAATCGGTAATGTGAAATCATCCTTTCAGAAATACTGATTTAGGTCTCTAAATCATGAAGAACCTAATTTACAAATTCTTTTTCTTAATAAGGATGATGGTGGAAACCCATATTGGGTACTTCAATTCTTAAAAAATGTTGTCTTTGATCAATTTGTCAACTTCCACCACAACATTGGTGGCATGAGATAGGCGCTTCCCCCTAGATGCCTGCTTGAAGCCTTGATGCACATTAAGTAAGCCAATATGGTGTATAGCCACATCTGTATTCAATCTAGGAATTTTTGAGTAGTTCCAAGATAATACATATCAGTCATTCTTTAGAAATTAAATATACTTATATTTCTATTTTAGGGTAATGGTAACACTAATTATAGTAGTTCTTGGGTTTTATTATATTCCCATGTTTATCTTCCAAATCACATTAATGGTGGTGGGCATGCCTTCCTCGAATGCGGGAGGGGTGTTCCTAAGTTTATCCTCATTTTCCCCAAATTCTGAGTCTGTGGAGACATTTTGAGATGATGATGGAATTCTAAGGGTTTTTCATCATAATCAGGATAAGGGTGGCCATGAAAAGATTATCGTCCCCTACTACTTGAAGAATTACATAGAGATTTTAGAGATTATTTTCTTTTCTACTATCACTTGGAATAGAAGGACATTAGACCTATGGGGTCAACTATATCACCTACTATAGATTAATGGGGAACACATAGTCACTGATGAACATACTCTAGGGGATTGTAGGGGAAATCCCCAAACTCTTAGGGGATGAAACCTATATGTCATTATCTTATACTAGTTTTTTCCTTCATTTTTATAGAAATATACTTCAGCATATGTGGCCCAACATGTTTCGAAGGGGGAATTGTCCCCGTGAAGTTTTTCGACCTTACCATTGATGGGGTACTTTAGACATAGATGGAATGTTTATAGTAGCTCCATGTGGATATGGTGTTAAGGCCTTCCAAGTGGGAAAATATATGTGATGTCTTGATGGATAACTATAAACATAGTTTCATATGTGAGGTTCCCAAATTGATATTTGATTTGGATCTTCTTGATAGGCCTTGGCACATTCTTATCATACACTTGAATGGTCATCATTTTTTGAGACAATTCCCCTTCACTATATCCCATGAATCAGAGGGTTCCAACTAGGTTGAGGTTGATCCCAGATCCCTTATCAATTAGGGACCTTTTGACATCAATATTATTGTTTCTACCTAAAACCTATAGGGGATTAATATTCCCTTCAATGGATTCTTCCCGATCTCATTTAGTGAAAGAGATGGTGACAATGTGCTCTGCTGACATAGTCTCCACTCAATAAACCATATCTTCAGTGAATTCTATCTCAAAATCCTATGGGATCTGGGGGGATTTAAAAAGTTTCTTCATGATTTATTTTGAAATATAGAGTGAATTAAGGATTTAGGGCTTGGTTGGGAAAACTTCCAACTATTTCAAAAGATCATAATTTTTATCTAGAGTTTGGCACATCCCAATGTGGGGTTTCTCTTAGACATATGGGTCAGGAGCTAATGCACCTAAGGTGGACCGGCTTAGTGCTTGTGTAGAGTTCAAGGGGGTATCTACTGCCAGTGGCACATGTCATATTGACCTTCTCTGTTTCCTAGGTTGATCATATAATTATACCCCCATCAAGTATTCATGTAATACAACTAGGTGTCGGTGATTTATGGAAGGTTTTAAGACACCTCCATGCCTTTTTGGGCTTGTTGGATCGCTTATCCCTAAGTCTCTACTTATTATATGTCCTATTTGGGGACATGGCCATAATATTGGGTTTGAAAACACTCATTATATCCCTTGTATTCTCATTTCCTTGGAATTCAGCCTCTCATTCCCAAGTTATATGTGGGGAATGTGTATTCTCTGGAAAATTCATCTTCAAATAAGGTATTTTCCAAGTGTATCACATTGATGGAACAATATATTTTCTCTTTGTCCAATGAGGATATCATTTTTTAGGGTGGGGACCATGATGTGAATGTTTCAGGGAATAAATCTTCAAGAGTTTGATCTTTAATTAGAGAAGAATATGAATCTCCCCTTTATATTTATTCCCAATTCTAATGATTGATCCCACCTTTGGGAGGTACACTTGATGTTTCCTTCTTAAAAGGTGGATCTATTGTGGGCCTCCATAACTTTTTTTTCAAAGTGGCATGAGCTCAGTAGACTATTTTCTGAGTCATCCATTTGTTAAACTTCCTAGCACACATGGCTGGTACTTTCTTCCAATAACCTTATTCTTCTAAATAGGAAACAGTTAAGCAACCCACCCACTCTAAAGAGTTTTCTAACACCACCTATCTAGAATTTACCATTCCTTGAAGGAAGTATTTGAAGATGAAATAGTCCTAAATATTATGACCCATCCTTATATGGAAAATTAAGTAGTCAGGTCCGTGGATGAGGTCAAACTCATAAGGCTTCCTGGGATACAATAGTGTGAGTAGATTATTTTCCTTGGATTCCATGAAATAATTGGGGAATTATTCATTTTAGAAGGAAAATTATTTATTTATCAGTTCCTCAAATCTAAAGTGACCCTTGTTTCTCGGTGATTTTTGATGAGAGAGATTTTGTGGTAGTTTCCACTCAACAAGATATGTTTGGTGGTTCAGGACCTACCTGGGTGCTTGGATAGGTACTACTTATGCCTTGAGGGTGAAAGGGATAGCTTCTACTTTGCATTCCCTTTTCTGTTGTGTTGTGGGAATGAGCCGAGTTTTGGATTGGGTTCTCTGAATGGCCTGCTCAAGAGGTTTCACCGTTTATGAAAACTCACAAAACCCAAATTAATACTTCATTAATATTAGAGGTGTCTATAACTCATTTTTTAGATTTTTATAATAGAGTTCCAAAAGTTCTTCCTATGAGAGAGCAATGTTTAGCAAATAAGTTAAACCCTTCCATATATCTACGAAGTCAGAAACCCTATAGTTATTAGGTTGTTTCCCATTCTTCAGGTTGACAATATTAATTTTCCTCAATGCAGATAAAAAATTGGAATGGAAATGACGAAGAATATATTCCCATCCAACAACGATTCCTGCGGGTAGGCTACTGTACCATAAAAAGTCTAGCACTATCAGAGTTTATACAAAACACCTCAGCTTTTTTCCTCTTTTTGATCTTAAGGGCCCATAATCAGCCCACATCGGGATATGTAGTGTGTGAAATGTGGTTTGGGGTCACCTACACCATAAAAATTAGAGAATATAGGATTGATGAAATTGGGTCGAGATGGAGTATCATCCACTCATATAGGATAGGGATTTTTCTCATGTTTCCCAGGTTAACACTACCCTTCCATGACTTCTGGTCAAGTTGCTAGGGAATTGATGATGTTAAGAACCTCTGGGGGATCTTCTATTTGAGATACCTCCTATCTTTAGGGCATGGGTTGGGCTCAATAAGTTGGCCCTAACTTTTTATCCTGATGATCTTCAATTCTTCCAAAGACTGGATGATTTCCCTGATGAGGGAGAGGTTGTCGCTATAATGGAGAGAATTTATGATCACTTTCAACTTCCAAATTTATGTAGACTGACAACCTAGATATGGAACTAGTCTTATGCTTTTATTCCACTCTTATTGGTAGATCATCTATAGAAGGTAGAATATTATTCTTTTCCTGATGATGATATTCATTGAGAATATTTCCCCTAAGCATCTCTTTATTTATTTGTCTGATATTTTGTATCTCACTCTCATATTGTAACTAATGTTCATCTATGGAAGGAACCTCAAATCATCTTGGTGGTGATTGGTATATAGCCAAACCTTTCCATTTTATTTGGAACTGTTTCTCTAGAGAGGTGAAATCTCTTTATTTAGAGGTACCATGTTTTGGAACCTTCTCTAGTTCTGAGTGCGTGCAATGTCAGTTGGTGCATCCAAATCATCATCCTCTCAGGGAAGATTTTCCATGTTGTGACATTTGAATTTTTTTCTTGAACAACAAATTAGGTCATGTTGACTATGAATACATTCATAAAGGCATATCCGGAAATTGTTATTCATCCATTAATCTGGATGAAATGGGTTGATTCTTCATTACCATCATCAGGGCCATTATTCAAATCTTTTTTTGCATTGTTCTATTTTGTTTTGCAACCCATATAGAGTATGATTTCATTCACTGTACAGTCCTCTCGTCATATTTTGTGGACAATGACCAGAAGGGGGTTTCCATTCATGGCTGTTGAATTGGACCTGAACACAAGAGGCTTTCCTTGCGATGAGAGGAATATGTGGTATGTCGACCGTTGATCTTGTCACACCAAGCAGGAGAATAGTGATTCCCTTTGTGGTAATGATGATTGTGAAAATGAACCTATAACTATTTATTGGGGTCATTTAGTGGAATAATTGGCATTATCTTCTCCTATTGTTAAGTATCCAATGATTATAGTTTGGGATTTTATGACTATAGACACAAATATGAATATATAAATTCCCTCGTCCCTGAAGGGAAGGGTTGATCAAGAATCACCATTGATGTCCCCAGGACCATTTCAAGGGATGATAAACCTAGAGATGGTGATTGAGATATAAATTACCCCAGCCTAGTGAGCTATAGTTTGTTTTTAGCAGCAACCAATGTATCCTAAATCCTCTTGGGAATTGATGATCTGAGGGGTGGAGGTGGTGGTAGACCTTCTCTTGGTCCAGTGGGATGGGTCCGCCCCTGGACAACTACTATGGTAGATACTATTATAGCCCGTTGGATGTGGAATTGTTTTGCTCTTATTAGAGATGGTTGGGATGGAATTCCATTGTGATAACCATGATTTATGATAATTTAATTGCATGATCACAACTTCAGTATCCATGTTTAAAATGAATTCTCATTACATCAAGGTGTCCATTTTTAAGTCATTTTAGCTCTCCTCTCCCTCTATTGAAGATGCCTAAGCATTATTGAAGTGGGGGAATTTTATTTTTATAACCAATTGGAATGAGTATTACCCTATCCCCGGATTTCTCTGGAGGCTATGGCATTACATGATGTTGTATCTGAAGTGTTCTATTATTCCAAGGGTGTGGAAAAGTATAATGCTTCATACTCTCCACATCCTCAAATATGGATGCATGATGCAGCATTGGAAATAAACTACCGAAGGGTTATGATGCATTGGTGAAAATCATGTTTCATATTTTTACTGTGCTTTTCCGATTTGTGATCCTAGTCCATGAAGATAATGTCCAAGTCTAGATAAAAAAAGAGAATATTGATTTTCAAAAGGGCAGAATAGTATATAGGATAAGGAATATTTCTATCCTTTAGTCCTTGATGATTAGTCCACAAATTTTGGCATAAATAAGGAATTCACTCCTTTTCTATCTCATCTAGGATCGCATAGATAGAAGTGGTGAGGTTATAGAACAATATAAGGAGGTTTTTTCTGGATATTTCTCTCCAAATTTAAATTTTTTCTCCTATTATTCATACTTACACACCCCCGTCCACATTGAACATAGAATATTCTTTATAGGGTCACTTGATAACTATAGTGGAGTGCTGGTGGAAGTTGATAGGGGAGCTATATGCGGCCGACACATATGTTTTGATCACCTCTCCATATGAATGTGTCTAGGATTTGAGAACCTCTCTATAATAAGGTGTTTGGGAAAGGGGATTACTTTTCATGACTATGGGAGATATTTTCATGGGGAAGTTGACCATGATGGATGTCATAAGTAGAGTCCCTAAAATCCATCTCCACACCACCGCGATGAGGAATTTCATGGTAATGATCTTGTTATGCTTTGGTATAGGAGTTAACAAACACTTGGGGTGTTGAAAATGTGTCTCGAATGACCTCATGGACAATGGAATTGAGATAATTAAGAATATGGGTCACATCCAACATCGTGGTTAGAATATTTTCACTTTCCCATTGGAATTTCTCAAGGATATGAGTCTTCTATATGACGACTATTGAAACTTGATAATAAACATCTACTGTTGTGGGTGTATGAGAATTCTACTAAGACGATACTATAATATTCCAATGATATATCTCATTGTTGAAAGGAATATGATTTTTTCCTGAGGCATGCGTCATTCTCCCTTGGTGATCCTCAGTCTAGATGGGGATATGAGCATGATCCTAAGCCATTGGGATATGCCACTAGTCTTTATTTATAGGAGTATAGGCCTACCCTGAGGCATGTGTTACTCTCACTTAGTGTACCCTAGTTGGATGAGGAGTATGAGCCTAGTCCTGATATGTATTCCCTAATGGAATATGCTAATGGTCCTTTGGAATGGGATAAGGGATATGGGTCTCACCTTGTATTGCCTAAAAATGATGTTGGTGTAGTCGTTCATCAACGGAAGTAGGAATATGCACCAGGCTTCCTTGATCTACTAGAATATTCCAGGAAGATTCGCTAACAGAAATATGAGTCTGTCCTAAGGCTTGTTACATTCTCACTATGTTATCCCCAGCTAGAAGTTGGATATATTCCCAATCTTGGGACTTTGTACTAATCCATTGGACTTCTTTGATGTGAATATGAGCATGTCCGGAGGCATGTGACCCTCTCACTTGGTGAGCCCCAGCAAAAACAGGGATATGAACCCAATCCTTGGACATTGGAATATTCCATCATTTTTTTTTGACAGTAATGTTACTCTATCTCAAGGCATGTTCTGCTCTCACCTGGGGATCTGTGGTTGGAATTTGAGTATAAGATCATTCCAATGCCTCACCCTTTATCAGAATACACCAATAATCCTCTTGGATGGGAGAAAAAGTGTGAACTTTATCTTCAATATCCACTTTTTCATAATGATCAGAGTGTTCAGCAATTGTAGATTTAGGAATTGGAATATACACTTTCTCCATTATCTACAATAGTTTTGAAATACGACAGTGGAGTTGTTTAGTTGTTGTGAAAATATATTTGTGTTTTTGAAAATTGTGTTCATGGATATAAGCCTACATATTTTTGTACTCCACTATATACTAGTATATGTCTTTGATTGATGAGGGGATATGTTCCCAATTCTATCCTCTTTGTTCCATCAAAATATTTAGATGGAAGCCATGCATGTCGCTAAGGATATATGCCTCCCCCATGACTATTGTGGTAATATTTCCACAAACTTGTTCTGAGTGAGAAGGGATATGAGCCTTCTTATTGGTTTCCACTAGAGTATTATAGCATAAATCATCAGTATAAGTGGGGATATGAGCCCTTTCCTGGATATTTAGTTCATTCCTCAACTGATGAGCCTTCTTTGTTTCCCATGCAAGGACATCAGAGAAGGCAGTGTGTCAGGTGTTACCCTCAATAGGAAACTAGTGGGTATTGGTGGGATAGTGTTGGTGATGGTGGTTGACAGGTGCCTTCTTTAGTAGAACCTAAACAGGATGGAATCATTATTTGGATTCCTTGTCTACCTTCATTGGATATTGAAGGATTCCTTTGTTGTACTCTTGGGATAAGCTATCGAAGCTATTTTTTATGGCAATGAGGACCACTTTTTTGGATATAGCTTTTCTTTTGTGATGTGAATTATCCTTTTGTATTTCATGGATACCCTTATGTTTATCTTCCAGGTTCATGATTGTACAAAATTGGTGGTACTCTCACACCATCTTTTTTTTCACCGAGCATTTCACCTATCAAGTAGGTGAGATAATTTTTTGACCCACAAGGGTTCCACCCATATGTGATTTACCATATCCATTACTAGATGAAGAATACATTGCCTCAGATCAGGATGATGTCTATGAGATAAATATCTACATTCATGTAGAAAATAAGAAATAGGGTTACCTATTAGTGCAATATCATAGGCATGATATGTGCTCAGTCAGATATTCATGGCTAACACAATTGTCCTTCTATTCATGATCCAACTATTCTTCTCATTTGGGCTTGTCAAAATAAGGATGGAATAATTTCATGAGAACCCTTTTTACAGAGGATCATCTATAATATCAAGCTAGTCTTACTATATTTTTTTGGGTAGCGTATGCAAAACAAAGTGGTCTTGCATATGATTATCTGATTGTTCTATTATTTTGGAGTTTTGCATAAGGTTCACCATTTCTGTTGGCGTGTAGTGTGCTAAAAAAATGGACCGATGGATAATAACCCAATCGTTTTGTTATTATAGAGATTCACATCAGTTTCACTATTTCTACTTTCATATACTATGAAAAAAATGGACCAATGGATAATAACTCAATAATTTTTTTATCATAGAGATTCACATTAGTTTCACCATTTCTGTTTAGATAGAGAAGAGACGACCGACGAATCCCTCCCTAAGGTGGGTTCGGTTTAACTTGATGGTTGATTGTGGGGGGTTTGATCACTTGGAAAATCATTAATATTTAGTTACCATTTTTTCTTAGTGAAAACTCCCAATGGTTCCCTCATCCATAATTGCGTACATACATACTTTCCAAAGGTAGGAATACACATGGGGTTTTAGACCCAATGACACATACAGACTTTCATTGGACAAGAGGATGGGGGTTAGAATTGTCACAAGCTTTTGGGGGGTAATTATTTCCTAATCTATGGCACTCTTATGGATTTAATATTTTTTTGTGAATCCCTTATTAATATCGGTATGGGTTCATTTACCATAACAAAATGATTATAGGTCAACTCTCTTTATATATAAAAGAAAGGGGATATCGTTAATGAACGGGATAAAGGGGAACTCATTAGTGAATCCATCATTATATATCTAAGGTTCTTCATTAGTTTTTGCATTATGGATAGCTACACTTTATATTAAATCCCTATAACCTAGTACTTCGGTATTTACTATCACGTAGGGAGGTGATTGATATTTAGAGTAGGGGATTGATCCATTATGATGTGTCCTATGTATCATGGTTAGAGAAGGAATAAAAAACCACATAGTTTGTTAAACCCATGCAGTTTATCATTGTATAGAAAGGAAATATATGAGTGCTCTAAGGCACCAAGTATCATGGATGAGGTCCTGGGGATACATCTTATATATCTCAGTTATGGAGAGAATCAAAGTTTTCATGGTTCATTCACACACATAGGACTAGCCACAAGGTAGATTCCTATATTTGTGGGGGTGCTTATATCATGAAAATCATTGGGGCATATAGATTGGGATTTCCATGGCTAGTGGAGATTATTGATTCCAAGGAGGTGTTCATTTTGACTTCTTAAACCCCCATGAACTTTGCTCAATGTAAGAAAAATGGGGTAGAAAATGATCATCTGTATTTCATATGGATACTGGACTCATGTACAATGATAGACCTTGGGATGTTTCATATGGATCTCAAACCTCAAAGATACATCTTATGTATCATGGTTATAGAAGGAATCAGATTCATCATAGTTCAGTTGATTGGGGATTACACAATAACTTTTCCCTTGTTCGAGGCTTACACATTGATGTTTCCCTTGTTTGGGGCTTACACACTAACGTTTCACTTGTTTGGGGATTACACGCTAATGTTTTCCTTGTTTGTGGCTTAATCACTAATGTTTCTCTATAATCATAGAATATTATGATACAGATGATATGATCATTGCATCTCCCTATGCTCAAGTGAGAAATTCTCGATGTGAGAAATAAGGGATGGTAAATGATTAGTCCCATTGCTTGTCAATGCCTTACTTATATACTTAGATGGAACTTTGGATAGTTAATTTAGATATCAAACCTTAGAGACACATCTTACATATCCTGGTTATGGAAGGAATCATTTTAATCATAGTTTAGTTTGTTGGGGATTATATATTGATGTTTCCATATAATTGGGGCTTGCACACTAAGGATGGAAAAGGTATTTAAATCATGGGATGCCCTAATAACGTAGCCTATTTTCTTGTAAGACATCTAAATTCATGGATAGTTGGTCCTAAAAGCCATCGTAGGACCTGGTTGACTAGTCTATAGGGTGTCACATGATACAGTTGACTTTCCAAGGGTTCATCTCAAGAGAAGGATGACACATATGGAGGGAATCATGGGGTTTAATGTGACATATCTCAGAGGGTGTCATATTTCCTTGATAACATGTTTGTTGGGTATCACGAGACCTTACTAGTGTGCCCAAAGGATGTCTTGAGAGTCAATTTAAATTCTTGGGTGCTACCGTAAGATTCAACTAACATGTTCTAATATCATTATGTGAGTTAGGTGACCCATATGAAGGACATCATGATACTTGAATGGAGAACTGAGAGGGCCTCATAAGACATTGGTGGTATGACCAATGGGAACCATGTGACATTACTTTATTTGTTTGGAGTACATATAATGACTCAAATGGTATACCAATGGAGTATCATGAGATCTAGGCAACATGCCCCAGTGCTTCCACATGTCTTGAGTGGTTTACATGAACCACATGATGGTCAACGAGTATTTCCTTCATGAAAGTCTCCAACCTTCAGTATTTTTTCTAGATTTTATACTATGAATGCCTTATATTTATTCAATGTTTGTTTTTTATGTATCATGTGATCTAGAAGCTATATAAGATTTTATTAATGGGTCCTCCCAGAATTCTATAACATGATATATGGTCAATCACAGGAAGAACCTATGAATATTGCACAATTTCTCGAGTTGTCCACCAATATCTTACATGATAGAAAGAATATCATTCGTGAGATCAGATGCTCTAATAAATATACTCTAGTATCGGTGCATCTAGATGGAAAGAGTCTATGATTTTGTCTCTATCATCATTTTCCTCTGGTTAGGGTTCATTTTCCATAAAGGGGTGGTATATTTATAGGTCTTTCTACCCCTATTTTTTCCTCTTTCTATGGTGTATCCCATACAAATCTAGGTTAGAGTCAGTTATGTTATTTGGTGTCACATTTCTTCACGAGTCTCTATCATGGAACACTCTAAGGGAGTCACCCAATTTTCATTGACTGTGAGTCCCTCCCTTCAACACCACCTTTATTGGATTATCACCAATTAATGGGGAGTTTTTTGAATCATGTGGGCATGAAAGAGGACCTCTATATTTTCTTTTTTTGATATGTCGAAGTTCCCTCATGATATCAGGGAGCCTATTGAAAGGAATTTGAATGATCTTATGATGAATTGTCCGACACTTCCCATGATACAAGGATGTCTTATCAAGGAGTCTCATGAGACCATGATATGGATGTACTTTATGGGTCGTAAGGTTTTCACAACCATGAGTGGAACCTGCCTCCTCTTTTTTTATTTCCTTTTCTTATTTTAAAAATGAAAGGAGTCTTGTGAAATTGCATGACTAAGGTCAAAGACGAATACTCTATCTTTGGGAAATGAATCATGTGACCTATAATTATCCTATGGAGATGCATGATTAATTCATGGAAAATTCCATCCATTTTCTTTAGGGAGCTAAAGGGAGTGTATGAGGTCACCTCAATATACCTGAGGGATGAGGATGACATGTCAGTGGTCTTTCACAAGATGAGGTGGACATGTATTTGTGGTCTTGCAGTATCTCTTAGATCTCCAGGGGTGAGTCATGGGAAGTTTACAACCATGATTGGATCCCACATCCTCCCATTTAATTTCCATTCTTTTATTTCATAATGTCTTAGGAGTCTCGTGAGTTTTCTTGAATTTTTTCAAGGACAACCATTCTCCCCATCGGTGATCCATTGTGTGATTTTTAAGACCACAATGGGGCCTCTTCCGTTTAAAAATTTTCCTCCAATTTTTAAAAAAAAAAATTAGATGGGTCGTGTGGAGCCTATCAGTAGACAAGATGTGTGACCTAGGGGAGCTCATCCAGCTACCATCACATGACCACTGGTTGTCTAAGGATCCTTCGCAAGTAAATGAGGTCTTGTCAAGTAGGACACTAGAGGATCCTCTATAGGTTATGAGATGCATATGGTTTCTTCATGGGACCTTATGATGGTCACACAATTGAGTGTCTCCTAGAGTCTTACATTATCCATGATCTTCATCCTCCTTCTCCTTAATTTTATTTTTGGGGGTAATTTATACCAATATCCAGGTATTTATACCATTTTTGTTTTTTCGATACTCATTTAATGGGAGTTAACAACAATATGATCAAACCCATTGAACATGTTGATTGATCGTATAAATGGGATCAACCCCAAGAATAAATCAATTGGAAATGAGGATCAATCATGTTAATTGATTGTATGTAAAGATATATGAAAAGAAAAAGTCAAATAATCGTGTGGAAAAGACATAATAACGGACTGTCCATAAGAATAACAGATCTACCCTATGAAATATGACTCAAACTAACACCTCAAGAGGCCTAATGAATGTCTAACCTTTAAATCATTTTAATAATAAATATCTCAAAATAGTACTTCACACAACAACAAAAATACAAAACTAACTCTAAATCAATACCCCAATCATCATTCTTCCAAACTAGAATCGCACTTCTTATATAAATTCTAGATTAATACCTTCCCTATAATACATATAGGAACAGTGGATAACTTATTGGAATCTAGTTCTAAACTAACCAAGAGCCTTACCTCATGGATTTAATCTATAAGAATACTTGTATCCCTCAATTATACCAACACCATAACACAAAAATCTGAGTAAATTGATTAAATTCATTTAATATTAATTCTTAGATTCATCAATTTTATTACGTCAATTTCATGTAACTTCATCATTTTAGTACTTAAATTCAGATTAAAATTCATTTATTCTAGGTGTTCCTTTGTTCAAGTTATCTTTTCAATAATACATCCAATTTCATTAATTAACATATTTATTTAATTTCTCATCCCCTTCTCAATATTTATTATAAATATATTATCCCATATTATCTTGTAAATAGGTATTGTTTAATAATAAAATTCAGTACTTATAACATATGTAAATAAATATATACAACTAAAATGTTTGTTTTTCCATTCCTGGGTACATAAACCATTTCATTATGCATTCCAATAAGATTTTATAAACAAGTATTATACATTTTTGAAAAGTAGAAAATAAATAAAAAAACTAAAAAGGGGGAAATCACACAACATTCCCTTATCCCGAACAAGAATACCATAATACAGGGCCCCATAGGTGAGTTGGAGAATGCATTTATAAACATATAATAACCACTCCCATTAAACCATTTATCTACAACACCATACACAATGAGAGAGTTAAGGAATCAAATTACCAAGTTAGAGGAACCCTTTCCCCCAAGTAATATATTCACATCACTAAGACTAAATAATGTTTTATATACACTATCTCTAATAGTTATTCAAGTTTGGCATGATTACTTGATATTGATGCAATATTAGTAATTATATCACTAGGTTAATGGGTTTATTTCAAAAAATATAATGTTGGAAACAATAAGAACTCTAGTGAAGATGTTTTTTAATTCATGTAAATTAGAAATAATAGGTCATTCCCTTAAATGGGAAACAAAGTAATGGATTTATGTTCAAATAAGTAACTTGGATGGTTAAATAACACATCAAATAAATTATTTTAAGAAGTTGATGCATTTTCAAAATCCCTTACACTAAACATTCCATGAAACTCCATATCAAAGGATTCTGATTCTAGTACCATGATTTCATAAAACAAAACCAACTTATAGAATCACATACGGGACCAAAACATTAACCCTAAATCATCATATTGAAAAATAAAACTTTCTTTCACAATTCAAAAAAAGACAATGATATTAAAGATACAACTACCTTTTGTTATTAACAGACTAAGAGAGTGGGAGAGGATGATCGCAACCTAGAACATGCATAGAAGAGTGATTTGGTGCTTAAAAATAGCACAAATAATAATTCATAGAACATATAGAATTGGTAGGAAATAAAATGACTTCAAAAGAAGGGACATATATGACTTAAAACACAAATAGAGAGTATCTAAAATCTCCCCTAAAGACTCTCCCAACATTTCCATTAGATACACTTCTATTAAATAACCCATTAAACCCCCAAATATTTAGCTATAATATTATCAAGAAAAATATTTCATTCATCTTGTTCACATCTGCTTTTAAATCATGTTATTTTAATTATCATTCCCTTTAATATAGTAAAACTAGTTATCGTATTAAATAGGTGAACTAAATCTGAAATCTGGATATTTTTATAGATTCATGTGAGATATATATCCAAAATATATATATTTTTTATTTTAAAAGTTAAATTAATTCCAATTTTATGATTTTAGTGTAAATATGTTTTAAATTACATTAAAATCATTGGAAAAATTATTCATTTACAAAATCATTATTTAAATCATTAAAAAATTATTAATTATAAAATAATTTCAAAAAAATTATAATTATGAAAACTTTTTTGAACCACTAAAAACCTATCACGATAGAGAAGTGATAATGAAAAATTAGATCATTTACATCTGATACCCAACAAAAAAATTATCAACCTTGAGAATTAAAAAATCCCAATGAGGGAAATAGATCTTAGAAGTATAAACATAGATCTAAATTAGCATAAATATTTCAAACCAATGGTTCACCATTTTAGAATACCATGAGACTAAAGAGATGAAAAGACACTAGGAAAATTTTCCCCATGGAGATACCTCCCAAAGAGTGATATTACACCACCTAGGCATAAAATTCATTTTCAAACCAAACTTAATTACCCACTGAAGACTAAGAGGAATCTTTGCACTTTAAAAAATCATGTTGGGCATATTATAATGGATTACCATAAAAATATATCAATTAACCTGACAAATGACACATCAATCTACTCAAACCGAGGGCTCAAAACCATTCTTTAACTCTAAAGTAATTCCACACTCTCGACTTCCCCAAAACATGAGATTCACCACTTAATACATTCACCTCCACATATTCAAAAACAATGGAATGATATCTATCAAAAACTAAACCTAATTAAATATTCCTCACTTTGAATTCCACTCTATACCTAACCACATCACAAGACATAAACTATTGGATAATAACATACCACTGAATTTCTATCCTTGACATGGACACAAAGTGTTCTACCCAATCTACTCTAGTCAATAGGAAATGAAAAAACTAAATAATCAAGTCCATATAACTAATACAAAATATATGAACACTATCCTCGCCCCAATAAATCTTTAAATTTATATTCATGTGGTCATTCATCTATAGCTGATAAATAAAATCATTATTCAATATTTTAAGAGCCTACACCCAATGCATCCTATATATTTATACACATCATCCTCCACCATCTTTGAGCTAACTTTCAAAACAAACCTACTACTAATGAGATCCTAAACCAATATGGGGTCCTAAAACACTCAAAGGCACCATATTACTCTTCTATAAACTCATTGTATACATGTATAGATTCTTCACTAAGGGACTTTGACACTTCCTATCACTGATAATTTAGTAGGACCTTATCCCATGATTCCTCTTTTTTCATTACTTTTGAAACATCTCAATGATTTCTTGATGGCATAACATCATTTAAATATCAAAATCCTAATATAGAACACATAATCTAAATAAAAACATCATAAAAATGGATATCACATCATGTCGGGAAAACAATAACACATTAATTATCCACAAAACATTGGAAATTATACTCATCCTCATAATCAGGGAACATGGGAAATCTAAATTTCTCTTTCACCAAACCATTCAGATGTCAATCCCAACACCCTTTCCATTCATCTCATAACTTACCTCTATTACCACTTCCACCACATATCATAATATATGAACAAAACATCTATATGAATAAATTTATCTTAGTAGTTTATTCTACAAAAGAATAACAAATTATAATTAGCATATTATTAATTATTAACTAATAAGAAAACATTATAACTATATAGAATATCAAAACAAAAAATTTCATTAAAGTAAAAAATATTTAATTGCCTATAGAATAACATTCTATAACTCACACTTGGAATGATCATTTTCACATTTTTAGGGAATCATAACCTGGGTATTCATTTTTATTAAAAAATTATTTAAACTACTAACAAATTATATCATTCATTTCTTCTGGGTTACATAAATCAACTCAACATGATTATTCTATAATATATCCACATTTGAATCACAGTATAAGAAAATAATTTTTATCATGGAATTGAAATAAATCATCATTTAATCAATCAAATCATTCCAACATAACTAATTAATTAGAGAATTTTTTAATTTTAATCATGTTGTAAATAATAATCAAATTAGGTTCAACTCATTATTTCTCAATTTACCAATTCATTATTAATTCTTACTAAGAATATAATATAGTTGGAATGCATTCTATATTTGATAAAATCATGTAGTAATAACATTATAGTTGATGAATTTATGCTAATTAAAGAAACTCATTTCCAAAATATTCAATTAATTATATTATCTTCACAAATAAGGAGTTTGACTTATCACGTGATATGAAATTTGGTATTAAAAATATTAAATCTTTAACATGCTGAAAAAACTATGATAATGCTTAAAACCTGTTGCAATAACATTTAATTTAGAACATAATTATACTATTATAAAATATATAGGGTCATTATTAATTAAAATAAAAACAATCTTATAGACAACATTTTAAATTCCTAGCATGCCTCTTTAATTTAAATGGTCGGTAAAGATTTTTTTTATTTAATTCCTTACATGATTTGGCAGGTTCCTTATTAAGAATTGTACTTTAATATATGAATAATTATATCATTATTAGTGAACATGTTTCAGAAAATAATACTCATTGAAAAAATCTCTTAATCATATTCAATCATTAGTTTAAATATATTATCATGCAACATCCATAATATTTTCCAGCATGCACATATTGGTTAATATGGAATCAAATCTTATTTTAAATTAAATAATAGTGAGGTAGGAAATAATTTTATAAAATTATGTTTACAAATTTATAATAATTAACATATAAAAATATCATGAAAACACTATTAAAAGGCCACATAACATGATCATAATGGTTGAAACACATTATAACCACTTAGTACCAATAATAAAACTTATCAAAAATCAAGTTTTGAATACAGTCTATGATAATGGTTCATTCTTACTTATTATATTTATACCTTTAAGTTAATAAATTTCCACTTAATCGAATATAGTATACCAATAAGATCCTAGTTTCAGATCACTGGGGGCGAAAATACATGTTCCCTAGTTGGAATCTTTTACTTACAACAAATGATCTAGTTGAATGACAATGTTACCCTAATATACCAATTAAAATATTTCATGTTCCTCACACTAAAATCCATCCTATCACTCAAAAATAATACTTTGGTATCATTCTATCACAACCCCCCCACCCCATTCTCCACTTGTATACCAATGGGTATGGTAGTGAATATGGGGATGGCCCTTGAAGTTTTCCTCTAATAAGACCCAAGTTATCTAAAGTGCCTAGGGTATCTATCAAAATTATTAGAGGTATTACACTCAAAATTTGAATACTATATGAGATATAATATCCATCAATAAACTCCTTATATTATAAACAGTTATGTTAATAATTTTAATCCCATACAAGACTACATGAAACATTATTCATCATAGAAAAGTAAAAGTAAGATAGAAAAGATTTTATCCACTTATACCACTATACTCCACCATAACTACAAGAATAGAAACTCACCCATTATATCTAGAACTATCCTTCAAAAACTCAATAAACACTATGGAGGGGTGAGTACATTGAAAAACTCAGTACAATCATATTTTAAAACTATATAATATCTAAAAAAATCAATGTATAGAGATTGATATGGGTATAAATACTAAGTAATAAAAATATTTAAACATTAATAAGAACAATAAAATGTAGAAAAAAATAATCATGATCACCATTTTCATTGACATCACTTATAAACAAGAAATCATAAATATTTCCATATCATAAGAAAATGTTCATAATATACTCTATCATAATCAAGAGGGATATCCAGAATCTCAAATTACTATAATCTCTACCACCATCCATGAAACCATAATTTTCCATCGTAATATGACCACAAAAACATAAGGATTATAACAACATATTATTTATAAATAAATTGGGTGCTTAAAAAATATTTTCTGCCACTCTTACCAGTCCAATTTAATTCCTTCCTACTCAAACTAGTAGTGATCCAATAATATAACTATATAAAACACATATACGGTAACCTAGAGTTATTGTATGTATATTTACATTCCTTTGTGATATAAGGAATATTATCCTAAAGGACCGATCAGTTTAATAGCCTTGAAAAACCAGATACATATATGATTCCCATATTGCATTGGAAATATGAAACAAAGGGAAATAGAAACAAAATTTTATCAATGATATTATTCATAATATCATTTTTCATATTATAGGGAAAGGAAAGCAAATAAATTATGAGATAATATCATCAATAAGAATTATGTACAATAGAATCTATCATGAGTAAACAATGCTTAATCAATATAGAAAGGAAAATAACTGAATTCACATTAACAACATGAGTTTGAAATTAATACATGTATTATATAAATTTTTTAATCTTATGGATAATAATAACTAAATTAACAATAAAATAAATGATTAATATTGGATTTCATGATCTCATACATCATGATATCATTTTTGTCAAAGTCTTTCTCGATGATAGTTTAATTTATGGTTAGGTATATACCAAAAACCCATTTAATAATTTTGGCTTGGTGATTTGTCTCATTAGACTTGTTGATGCATATAGGGGATATCTATAATTGGGACCCTCCCATAACATAATTTCTAATACATTCATCGTATTTTGAATAATCAATTTAATTCATAAACAATATTGCTTATCCACAAATGTATATATCTATTAAAGAATATAAATTATTAATATTTCTTCACTCCATAAAATAGAATTAAAAATAAAGCACTAAATATATAAATGATATATAGTTTAGTTAATAATCATACCCATGATACAAAAAATATGGATATTTAAAGTAATTTTAATTCCCAATAATCATATGAAATAGAATGTTTCAAGTGACTATTAATGACCACAACATTAATAACAGATAAATGATAAACATCAATTAATCAAAATTATATGTGATATAATAAAATCAGGTTCTTTTTAGAAATAGAATGGAAATATTAAAATAAAATTCATTAAAAAAATTTCTTTTTCAAACCACTATAAACTTGTATAAGAATATAAATATATAAAAATAGTTGTAGTGGTGGGAAAATTCATTAACCGAGTTTACGTTAAAAAGAAACTATCCTTTAAATTTTTTGTAAAAGAAATTCAAAATTGATTTTTTTTAAACAAATTAAAAGTATACATTTAAAGTTTCTGAAAAAGTATAAGATTACATAAAATTTCATTGAAAAATATTTTCAGTGAATAAAGTTTAATTTTTTAAATAATTTTTTTCAAAATATTGAGAAGGGAGAAAAATATACCTAATAAAAAGAGAATTATGGTCAATTTTTCTTTTATTCATATATTTATTTATTCATTTGAAAAAAGGAAAAGTTTGTAAGAAAATATAGAGACACCTTAAATTTATTGAGGATTATAAAATAGATAGAGTATGTTGGGATATATAATAAGATTCTATGAAATAAAATAATAGCATTCCCTGGAAAAATAGATTATAAAGTAAATCGTATCCTCTTTAATATCATTAAAATTGTAACCCATTGAATTATTAAACATGAAATGAAAAATTTAAAATCATTAACAAATATATATTCATGTTGAATACATCAGTGGCATAGTATATTCACCATAAAAAATAAGTGCATAATGCCAATTATGTCTCAATGAAGTGGAAATTGAGAAGAAATATTTTACCTAAAGTTAGACTTGCCTCATAGGTTCTATAACCTCTATCATAATAGATATAAATTTATTATAATTAATTAATAGAACCATATTTATATCTATAAATTCATATATGATCTATTCCTGACATTTTATCACCTATTTGTCAATAATATTTAATTATTTCCATTATTTCATGTGTTTACTGCTTTGTTTTTCATGTATGTTTTGATTTGATAGTATCAATCCATTCATATTTCTCAGGGTACCATCCTCTGTAAAATCAAATTAATTATTAAAATAAATATTATATATATATATATATTTATATATTTCATCCACCAAAGTCAGATATAGATAAATGAATTACATTATTCAGTGAGACGGTACACCATATATATGCATGAACGTTGTTTTCACTTTTAGAAGAATAGAATAAAATAAAGTAAAATAATAATTCAATTTTAGAGGATAATTTTAATATTATATATATATATATTATTTTCATTAGATTTATCCTTATTACCTTCCACATAAATTAGAGATTAAATATGGATCATATCTATTCATGGAGGTGGTTTTCCACACAAACTCATGAGCAACATTATTGTCTTCCACTAGATTGAAAATTAAGAAGGTATAGGGGATATTATGATTACAAAATCATAATTATTTCATAAATATCATAAATATTAATTATTTATTTCATTATTACTATCCATATGAGTTGGTGATGGAAATAATTACATTAGTTCAAGAGGCAATAGTCTTCCATATATATGATAGATGGTTTTGTTTCCCATTAGATGGAGAGTGAGATAAATAAATATTATTCCATCAACATAATACGATATATATATATATATATATAATCAGTGTTATTATATTGTAATTATTTGAACATAATTCATAGTGGTAAATGAATAAGTAAAAAAAGAATCATCTTTGTTAATACGATTACCTTCTCTTCCACGAACATACTTTGGATCTCTATTTAGGGACTCTATGGTTAGTCTTTTGAAAATATGATCAAATCTATAATATGTATAAGGATTTTGAGAATATAACAGTTTAGGGTTTGTTAATGTAAGGTTTATCAATGTGGTGTAAAGAAAAGAGATATGGGTTGTCCTTTTATAAGTTAGGGGTGGGGAATTCTTTCACTATATTAAAGTATTAAATTAATATAAATTATTTATCATGTCCAAATGGATATAAATTGATATAAAATGAATATAATATTAGGATGAGTCAAAATTAACAATTTCAATAAAAATTTTATATGTTTAGATGATTCATCCACCATTATCTCTTTATTTTAACCACCCCCATTGACCCTTTTAACAATTACTATGATAACAGAGTTCTATACACTATAGGAGCCAATAAAGTTACTACCAAAAGAAAATTTTCCCATAAATAGTCAAAGAATGAAATTTTCAACCATATCTTATCCCGCTTGTTTGAGTTCATGATTTTTAAGATTTTTAATGAAATTAATAAAATAATTTTTTCTTAAAAATTTTTTAATGTTGTTTTGACACTATTCATTTAATTTGACATTAAAATAATTAATAAAAGGATTTAATTAGAATATAACCCTTTAACGCTGCACCGATATGTTATATTTATCTATAAAATTATTGGAATGAAATAATTCATCAAAATTTAATTACATTTAATGTTTTTAAAATAATCTATTTTATTTTTCTATAATTTGGATAAATATTTTTTTTAGGGTTACATAATCATTTAAAATAATTTTTTAATTGAGAAAAATTAAAAATAAATTAAAATGATAAAAAAATTCATTCATATTTAAAAAAACTATTTTGAACCAAGCATAAGTTTTTTACAAATTTTGCATGATTGTGGATGAAATAGATTCAAGCAATTAAATAAATCAAAGTCATGGATATATTTTTAAGGCCTTATCACATTTTATTTTACCTTAATTTCATTATTTACAATTAACTATGGTGATGAATTTTACCATAGTTACTAATTATAATGCATAAAAATAATTGGAACCAATTTACCATGTTAGAAAATAAAAATTCCAAATATGGAATCCATTTTATAAAATTATATTCACTAAAGTCAAATAAATTAATTTATGATAAAAATGAAAAAACACCAAAAAAATATTTTTTTTAGAAAAATACATTTTTAAGTAAAAAAATGAACTTATACAAATGTCCGTTTTAATGATGATACAAAAGTAATTAATTAGATTCTTTATAACTAATTAAATATTATTTTATTTTCTGATTAAATTTAAGTATGTATGGGGACTTTTTAATTAAATTAAATGATTGTTTTACAAAAAATCTTATTTTTTTGTTGTTCACTAAAAAATAAATTTTTTAATAGAAATACAAAAAATTAAACAAAAAAATGTTGAAATGATGAATTAAAAAATGATATAATTGTAATTTAATATTATTTTAATACATTTTTATGGTTTTTTAACTCATTCATTCATGAAAATCAAGAAATCAATGAAATTGGATATATTAAAAGAGAAATATATCATAAAATCTTTGGTTGTAACATTATACCCCCTTAAAATAATTTCACCATAAAAATTCCATCACTAAAATATAGAAACCTTAGGATAATTCTACCACATCCCATCCATAGTTTCCCATGAAGATTCTTCAAACTTATTATTTTTTCACAAAACTTTGACCATCTGAGTGGTCTTATTCTATAGCACTTTCTCTCTTCAATCTAGAATTTCCACCAGTTGTTCCTCATTAGAAATATATTTTTTAAAATGTAAGACCTATAAGATTACTATATTTGAATTATCTAG
This sequence comes from Viscum album, assembly GCA_963277665.1. Lineage (NCBI taxonomy): Eukaryota > Viridiplantae > Streptophyta > Magnoliopsida > Santalales > Viscaceae > Viscum > Viscum album. The sequence goes on from OY728121.1 coordinate 1,869,970,866, forward strand.
TATATAATTCATCAAGAATGACACATGGGACACAACATGAACATGAGATGATTCGGTGGAATCACCAATCAAAAAGCTATCATCCTGATACGAACAAGAATTTAGAAGGGACCAGTATATCTAAGGATCAAAATTTCCCTCCTTCCCAATATCATAACATTCATCCATGTTTATATTCATATGAATACCTTATCTCCAACTTTTAACTCTATATCTCATCTATGATTTTCAACATAACATTATTTTATCAAATTTGAGCTACCATTATTTGTTGTTGAATGGATCTAACCTTCTCTATCATTTCCTCAACTAAATTAGATCCTAATAGATTTATTTCTCTAAATTCATCAAAAAATGTTAGATTTATATTCTTCCTTATATATAGGGGCTTATAAGGATCCATTAAAATTGTCAAGTAAAATATATTGTTGGAAGAGAATTATACCAAAGGAATGACTTGATCCCCAAAACCATTTAAATCCATAAAACAAGATATCAACATGTCTTTTAGAGTTTGTATGGACCTTTTAGACAAACCATTTATCTGAGGATAATAATAAGTATTGAAACTCAAATCTGTATCCAAATCCTACTAAAGGTTTATCCAGGACATCGAGGTGAACCTCATATCCCAATTAGATATTATTTGGAGAGGTAATCTATAAAATCTAAAAACTTTATTAATGTATAACCAATTATTCTAATTAAGAGAGAAATATTCTCTAATAATAATAAAATATGATCATTTTTTAGGGAAATCAACTATAACCCAAATAGAATTGCCTCCATTAGATGTTTCTGGGAGTCTAGTGATAAAATCCATAGTAATTTTTTCCAATTTCAATTCTTTAATGTGTATTGATTGTAACAACCCCTTAGACTTTTTTATCTCACCCAAAACTTACTAACACACCAATAATTAGTATAAATACATGTAAAAATACCTTTTTAGGTTTTCCTTCCATAAATATTTTTTAGATGTCTATATATTTCTTTATTTCTAGGATAAATAGAGAATGATTTATTATAAGATTCATCCAATGAATCTTTCTTCCACTGTAGAATCGATGGAATATATAACTTTTTCTTGAACCTTACCATTCTATCATGATCATTATTAAACATTGGAAAATTTGTGGCCTTATTCTATAATTACACATATTCATTATGAGACATCTTAATCCTCTCATGGATGGTTTGTTGAACATTCATCTAAAAAATATAACATAAGTCCCCTTTCCTAGATATTTCAAGATATAACTTCTAAAATATATAAATATTTAATCTCTTTCAATCATCATCATGGAAAAACATGCATCATCATTTCAACTCTAACCATCGACCACTTTTTGTTCCTTCCCACGGTGGTAATGTATTGAGAATTTATAATCTATGATCAACACTAACCATATTATCATGCACATATTCCACTCTTTCTGTGTTAATATATACTTTAAAATTTAGTAACATTATATATATCACAACATTCACTATACAGATAAGGCCTCTATATATTTAATGTAAAAAATAGATTCTAACTCCAAATAATGATTAAATAAATTTTTATTATGAATTTTTAACTCTTGAGAGGTATATGATATCACTAATAAATTTGGCATGAGGATGTATCCCAATCCCTTATTTGATTCATCGCTATAGATAACAGATCCATCTCCACTGTAGGGTAGTGTAGGCACATTCACATTGACCAACCTTCTCTTCAGTTATTTTAAATTATCTTCACATTCATTAGTCTGTAAGATCATAAACACATTCCCAGATACTTGGTGAGTGGATTAGATAGTCATGGGAAATCTCTCATAAGGAATCAGTAGTACCTTTTCATCCCTATAAAACTATATATCTTAGTTACCATGGTTGTTCTAGGCCAATGTTCAATAACTATTTTCTTTCATGGATCCACTGATATACCATCACCTGTGACTATATAACATAAGAATGAATCTTTCTAAAACCAAAATTCATTCTTGGTAAATTTATTATACCACTTATCCTTCCTCGTATACTTTAACACAATTATCATATATTCTACCAACTCTTCCTTAATCTTTAAATATATAATAATATCATCAATAAAAGCACAATAAACTAGTAAAGTCAATTTATGAATAATCTATTACTTAAATATATTATGATAACTGGAGAATTGGTATGTTCAAATGGAATTACTATTTATTCATAATTACCATATCTTGAATGGAAGGATAGCTTCAATATATCCTCCTTATTAACCCTTAGTATATGATTTCAAGATCGAAGATCAATTTTTGAAGAATATTGAGTTCCTAATTATTGATCAAAAAATAATTTATATAGGGTAGAGGTTGATTTTTTTAATAGTTATCTTGTTAATTTATCCACAATCAATATAAATTCTGATTGACCCATTATCTTTTAAATGAACAGAAGTGTAAGAACCCAGGTCTTCTTTCCAGGTATGTTTTTCCTTTTCTGGGCGTTTTTGAGAAAAAGAGTAAATTCTGGAAATTTTAAAAGTACATGTTGTGTACTCGGTTACCGCCGGCAGCCAGGTGCTAGCTGTGTAGTGGCCATGCACACGGTCGTGTGGGGTGACCTGGAGGATGCCTAAAGCGGAGTATGGAAACGGCAAGTACACGCCATTTACTTCAAAAGTACACACCGTGTACTTTATTTTTTTCATTAAACGCATTGAGGTCGCATCTAATCACCAGAATCCACTTCTTCTAGGTCTCTTTCAACCAAGAGCTCCGTAGGGTAGTGGGTCTTTGACAAACCCCGAGCGAGCATCCCTACTCCGAATCGAACACTGTCGGTTGAGTTGAAATCGCATCGCTGATTTCTCTTTTCTCATAGAGCCCCATCTTCTGATTTCTCTTCTCTCATGAGATATCATGGGATGAACATATTATATGTTTTTGTAGACCAACCATGTTTTAGGTCGATCCAAGGGTCGATGACGGAGTACATCGATCTCCCAATGTTGTGGTAGGTGGTTTGTACCTTTATGTTGAAATTCTTTGAGTATTTTGTGAAATTTTGACCAATACCCTTGAACGGGGTATTACGTGTTTACCATTTCACCCATGTTGATTTCCTGCCACGCTTGTATGCTTGTGTAGAGGTTAATTGGATATGAATAGGGTTGATTACTATGATTTGTATGTTTTACCCATGCATGATCTATTTACAACTGTTTGGTCCTACTTAGCCTTTTTACCGCCTTTCCTGTTTTCCAAGCCTGTTGTTGTAGGGTGGAGATCTTGTATTCTGACATGCTTGATATGTTGCAGACTAGTTAGCCAAGTAGTTTTGTAGTTTTACTTTGGCTATATTTCATTGCTATGCTCGTTGACCTACACAGGTCCGTGAGAACCTAGTGCAGTAGACTATAAGGGGAATTGAACGAGTGAGCTTCCTCAGAGAGTCTTTGAGCACTTTAGGATATAAGGGAGATTGACCAAGTGAGCTTCCTCAGAGAGCCTAGGACCACTTGGGGCAATAAGGGGAATTGACCGATTGAGCTTCCTCAGATAGTCCTTGACTGCTTTAGACTATAAGGGTAATTGACCGTGTGAGCTTCCTCAAAGAGTCTTTGAATTACTAGGACCACTTGGGCCTATAAGGGGAATTAATTGAGTGAGATTCCTTAGAGAGTCCTTGACTAGTTTAGACTATAAGGGTAATTGACTGTGTGAGCTTCCTTAGAGAGTCTTTGAATTACTTGAATGAATTTAGGATATAAGGGGAATTGACTAAGTGATCTTCCACAGAGAGTCCTTGACCTTGGGGCTATAAGGGTAATTGAACATGTGAGCTTCCTCAGAGAGTCCTTGACTACCTTAGACTATAAGTGGAATTGACTGTGTGAGCTTCCTCAGAGAGTCTTGTTTTACTTATGACTATAAGGGGAATTGACTATGAGTGCTTCCTCAGAGAGTCTACATATATTTTCTTATGACAGAATCAGAGGGGTTAGACTAAGTGTACTGCCCAGAGGGTTGCTTGTACTTGTTAGGTAGGACCATAGGGGACGGGCTGTGAGTATTTCCCACAGGGTTACCTATTTGTGTTTAGCTTCTTGTTTAGCAGTTGTTTAATATTGAAACTGTGGATTGTTTACTGCTGATTACTTTCCTGTTTATTGCTTTTTGTACCTTTACCTGCCATATATTCACTGACTGGTAGGCACAGATCTTTGGGTGGTTTCCTAATGGGATTTAGTCTCACACCCTATTTAGGCGATGCTTTTGGGCCTAAACAGATTATATTGCTGCAGGTATAGATAAGGGAAAGCGCCCTTCTACTTTAGGTACTTGACTTTTTGTGGAGCTGGAGAGCATGGGACCAAGCTTAGCCTTGAGATGCTGATGATCTGTTTGTCTATTTCTATTCTTCTTTGGTTTATTACTGTTTGTATTCATAATTTTCACTTGTTTGGATGTTTTCCTAGACATATGCATCATGCATAATTTTATATATATGTGCTCCAGCTGTTTATTATTTTAGTCTTCTGTTGTTTACTATTGTTGGAATTTTACTACTTCCGCTATTTTATATTGGTTTCTCCTCTGCTCTTTTCCTCTGAAAATGAGGTTATTGTTTCCTTACTATCACACCCAAGGCCCTCGCTGCTAGTCCTCAGCATCTACCATTCGGGGAAATGCACTTGAGGCCACGTGACCAACCGGGTACGGGTCACCTCTGGGTGGATTCCAGAACCGGGACGTTAAAAAGTGGTATCAAATTATTTCTTTTATCTTGACTTACTATTTGGAGCCTTTAGCCAGGGATAGGATAGAATAAGTACTTCGTAATAAGATGTGTCTAGGAGTAGCTAACCTGTGTATAGGGAAAAGCCAATACACCTCGTTGATTGCAATTTTTCTGGTTTGCAATTTTACAGTTGATTTGATTTTCACCGTTGGATGACTCACATGTATTGTGTAGTTATCATTGATGTTATTGAGGTTCTATTTTGGTCACAACCTGATGATATGAGGGTATTCCATCTCATGCATCATATAGGCAATTTCTAAAAATCACATGTCATGTATTCTTGCCATGCCATCTAGAATGCATTAGTGATTTCATGTTGTTGTGATAGAAGTTGTATAGAATATGCATTATATTTTGATAGAATCCTTGATAAAAATACTTACTGTTTGATAGGGTATTTTTTGTGTAAGGTTTTGTTGTAATGAACACCAAAATTTGGTTCTTGAGGTGTTATAGGCCCTCATGGACCGGAATTTAGTGGATCGTTGCCTTTTTTGCAATGTTAAAACATGTATAAGATGCCAAAATTTGATTTGTGGAGAGTATGGGCCCTCACGGATCGTAATTTGGCACTTTCAATATTCATTTCAGGGTTTTTATGGGTTCCAGAGTAGTTTTTGAGGCTTAATGTCCCGAAAAACCCAGAATACACATTGTGTAATGTTAAGTATACGCCATGTGTTCTTCTATTTGGGAAGAAACTGTTTTTCTTAAGTACGCATTGCGTACTTTATTTTCTTGTCGTGTAGTCTATAACCGTGTCATAGGCCGTGTGGGCAGAGACACGGGATGGGGAAAGTCTAGTGGGAACATGTCATGTACTAGTTGAACACACCATGTAGTGTTGACCCCGTGTCTGCCCGTGTAACTAAAAACACGGACAAATAAACCTGAAGCTATACACATAGTGTCAGGATTGAACACGCCTTGTAGTCTGACCCAGGTACCCGGCCGTATCACTAACAACATGGGTCAGTGTTATCCTTTCATGTACATGTCATTTCCACCATGAACATGTTGTGTAGTGTGATTTGTCTATTAGTCCATGTCACTAACAACACGAGCCAGGTGAAGCTTTTCTACTACAAGTCGTGTCTACTGTGAACACGTCGTGTAGTCTTGTCTTAGGGGAAGTGTGTGGCATAAATATGTAGAAGGAATTAGGCAAGGAAAGAGGATTCAATTACATGATATGTTTTAGGACAACATGTTGTGTGTTTGGGGTGTTACACGACCTGTTTAGGTAGGAGAACATGCCCATGTAAATGACTTAAGGGGACACGCCATGTAGGAATTGTACACACCGTGTAGTCATGTTTTGTAAAACCGGAGTGATTTATTTATCCTATTACCTTCTTACACTTCTAGTTTTCATTCTATGATAATATTGTTTTAAGTTGTGTGCTAGAACTTGTAGAGTCATGCCTCCGAGACGTCCTCCGGTTGTACGCCAGTTTCCAAACGGTGATCAGACACCAGACATGGATGATCAGGGACCACCTGCAAATCCTCCTGTCGTTCTAGTCTTGGAACCAGCTGTTATACCCAACATAGGTGATAATAAATAGTTCAGAGAAGGATTTTTGAGGATGATGCAAACCTTTTAGGGAGTGCTGCCTCCTTCCCCGTCGATAGAAGAATTGACACGGGTCTTTCAGCAGCAACATCCTCCCACTTTCTCAAGGGATGGAGGACCCCAGGCTGCAGAGTCATTGATAGAAGCCACATTGAGGATTTTCAAGCATCTAGATATACCTCCAAAGAAGAGGGTGAATCTCACTACCTACATTCTTCGATAATCCACAAAGAGGTGGTGGGATTTGATCTCATAGGAAGGACGCCAGCAGAATATATCTTGGGATGATTTTCAGCGCATCTTCTACGATTAATTTTATCCGGAGACCTTGAGGGCTAATCGATCCTGAGAGTTCATGTTTCTGGAGTAGGGTACTCTTACTGTTATGGATTATTCCTCTCTCTTCATAGAGATGAAGTGTTTCATGCTTATTACAGGAACTGATCAGATGTTCCTTGCACGAAAGTCTGAGGATGGTCTGAGGAACGACATCTGATCTCTGGTGAACATCATCAGGTTGACTTCGATATCCTCTATTTTCAACCAGGATCTGATCACAGAGCATAATCTGAGGGATTATGGAGATTTGAGCCAAGGAATTTCAGCATCCAGAGTTAGTATTCCTCCTACTGATAGCAGGAAGTGTCGTAGAGAGTCTGCACATAGAGATCAGAGCAGGCGGGATGCATCTTCTGGTGGCTAGGTGGTGTGCCACTAGTGTGGGAAGAGCGGGCATATGGGGCCACATTTCCCGAGATACCTATTGGAGTGCCGATCTTGTGGAAAGATGGGTCACCTTAAATGCTTTTTTCAGATATTCTCACCAGTAGATGGTGACAAGGGTTCTTCTATGACTCCACGTTCAGGATCAGCGCCACCATTTTCTCACCAGTCAGGGAACTGGAGTTCTTCGAGCCATTTAGGCCGAGGTGGAGGTCGTGGCCAGAGTGGTCAGTCACCAGGATTTCAGTCAAATCAGGGTGGATCAGATCATAGTGGTCAGGCAGGGTCACAGGGCTGCGATACAGGTCAGACTTTTGTAGTGCGACAGACCCAGTAGGAGCAGGATCTTAGACCCTCTACAGTTTGAGGTATGATCTTAGTTGCCTCATTTTTATCTTTATCTCTTCTTGAAATAGGTGATTCCCATAGATTTATATCTGTTTTAGTTGTTTTTGGGGAGAGCCTTGGGCTCTGCATCTTTTATTATTCTGATATCTTGACGTAAGACACTCCATTGAGGACTAGAATGGATAGTGTACATCAGTTCAGGGAGTTACCTCTACAGGTTGGTGGGTGTCACTTATTATGGGACCTCTATGTCCTATATATGACATGCAATGATTTCATTCTTGGGATGGACTGGTTAGTTCCATTCTAGGTAGTCGTTGACTGTTATCGTCGTTGGGTGAGTTTCACATCAACTGAAGGTGAATCTTTTCTTCATAAGGGCGAATGGGGTGTCCAGGCGAGCAGAGAGGGACCCGAGCATCATGGTGTAGGAGTAGTTATAGCCCAGATTACTAGTCTATATCTGGATGACCAGGGGACTTCACAGATGGAATTCCCTCTAGTGGTGGATCATTTCATATATGTTTTTCTAGGGGGCTTTTTAGGTTTGCCTCTAGAGCGTGAGGTAGACTTTTCTATTGAGCTTTTTCCAGGAGTGGCACTGATAACCATTCATCCTTATAGGATGGCTACACATGAGTTGTAGGAGCTCAAGAAGCAGTTGTAGGAGTTGCAGGAAAAGGGTTTCATCTGACCCAGTACTTCTCCTTGGGGTTCTCTTGTCCTGTTTGCAAAGAAGGCAGACGGAACCCTCAGGATTTGTGTGGACTATCGGAATTTTAATAAGTTAACTGTCAAGAACCGATACCCCTTGCTTAGGATTGATGATATCTTTGATTAGATTTGGAGAGAGTGGTTGTTATTGAATATTGACTTGAGTTCTGGTTACCATCAGTTGTGCATTAGACCATCAGATGTACCTCTTACAGCCTTCCAGAGTACTTATGGTCTATACGAATATATGGTTATGCCATTAGGTCTCATGAACACACCTTCAGTTTTCATGGAACTAATGAACCGAGTGTTCCATCCATACTTGGATTTCTTCGAGGTGGTTTTCATGGATGATATCTTGATGTACTATCACACTCAACATGGCCATGATACCCATCTTGAGATCATTTTGAGTACACTGAGAGAGCATCAGTTATATGCTAAGCTCTCAAAATTCCACTTTTGGATGGATTAGATTCACATCTTGGTTTATGTTATCTCAGAGATAGAAGTATCAGTAGACCCAGAGAATGTGAGATCATTAGTTTCCTGGGAGTAGCCGAAGAACGTCTTTGAGGTGCTGATTTTTCTAGGGTTGGCTGGATACTACAGACGTTTCATACAGTACTTTTCATGCTTATTAGTGCCTCAGATGGGTCTGACTACGAAGGGTGTAGGGTTCCTATGGTCATATTCTCGTGAGTTAGCCTTTTAGGAGTTGAAATGGAGGTTTAATTCAGCACTGATACTAGTCTTTCCAGAGCCGGGCAAGAGCTATACTGTTTACTGTGATGCATCAGGTATCGGGATGGGAGTTTTGATTATGCAGGGAGATGGAGTCATTGCATACGGGTCTCGGTATTTGCAACCACATGAGAGGAAATTCCAGATGCATGATCTCGAGTTGGCAGCAGTTGTTCATGCCTTGCACTGTTGGAGAAATTATCTTCTATGAGAGAATTTTGTGGTTCTCAATGACCACAAAAGTCTCTAGTACATTTTCACTCAGCGTGATCTTAATTTGAGATAGCGAAGATGGGTTGAGTATCTTCAGTCCTTTGATTTAGAGCTTGCCTATACGCCTGGGAGAGGAAATGAAGTGGCTGATGCATTGAGAAGGAGGACTTAGATACAGGTAGTTTAGGAGGCTAGCAGTGAGTGGAAGCTTATGCCTCTATTCTCTGAGATGCATTTGGAAGTGCACGACAGTCAGGGGTAGATGTTTATATCTTCTGTAGATGTTACCTCTACTCTTCTTGATTGAGTGCGAATGAGGCAGCTATCAGATTCAGAAGGCCTAGTCCTACGGGAATGTGTGTCAGGAGACGACCATATTCCTGGATGGACAGTAGGTGGGGATGATATCTTGCATTTCTAGGGGTGCGTATGGGTGTCAGCAGATATTCAAGAGGATATGATGTGGGATTTTCATTCCTCGGTTTTGGAAGTTCATCTTGGTGTCACCAAGATGTATTGTGATCTACACCACCAGTATTGGTGACCAGGTATGAAGAGGGATGTTGCTAGTTTTTTCATGAGGTGTTTTACTTGTAAGTAGGTGAATGTAGAGAATCATCTGTCGGTAGGACTTTTATAGAAGTTTCCCATTCCCGAGTGGAAGTGGAACGACTTCGTGATGGATTTTGTAATAGGGTTACTGAGGTCGCCTCGAGGGAATGATGCAGTATGGGTTTTCATTGATAGACTTATGAAGGTTTATCACTTCTTTCCGATTCAGAAGACCTTCAGTGTTGATGAGATGGGACGGTTGTACATCCATGATATTGTACGTCTGCATGGAGTTCCACACATTATTGTTTCAAACAGGGATGTGCGTTTTACATCTCGGGTCTGGTAAGCGCTTTAGAAGGCCTTGGGTACACAGGTACTTTTGAGTACATAATACCACCCCCAGACAAATGGCTAGTCCGAGCGTACCATTCAGGTGCTTGAGGACATGCTCCAAGCATGCATTCTGGATTTTGGAGGTTGTTGGGAGAAGTATATACATCTTGTGGAGTTTGCCTAGAATAATAGTTTTCAAGAAACTATTCATATGGTACCTTATGAGGATTTTTACGGTAGGCCATGCCGATCACCCTTATGTTTGCTGGAGGCAGCAGAGGAAGATTTGCTTAGACCTCATCTTGTTCAGGAGACCAGAGAGCAGATAGAGTTGATTCAGAAGAGGATGGATACTGCGCAGTCTTGACCGAAGTCTTATACTGGTCAGCAGAGATGACCTCCGGAGTTCGAAGTTGGGGATCTGGTTTTCCTGTGTGTCACACTAAGGTTGGGGAAAAGAATAATTAGGATATAGGGTAAGCTTTCGTCGAGGTACGTTGGGCCGATTGAGGTGTTGGAGAGAGTTGGGTTGGTTGCCTATCGGTTTCAGTTACCTTAGAGGTATCGGGCTATGCACGACATTTTCCACATTTCTTAGCACTAACATTACTTTTCAGACTTGTCTCATGTCCTTCAACCTGAGGAGGTTGAGCTCAAAGTGGATGCGCCGTTCGAGGATCAACCTATCCGGATTGTTGATCGTAGTACAAAGGTTCTTTGAGGCAGGTATGTTCCTTTAGTACGAGTGTTATGGAAGCACGGGCGGGTATAGGATGAGACTTAGGAGAGGGAGGCTGATGTATGAGCATAGTGGCCAAATCTATTCGGGGTTTCTTCTTCTATTCCACGCTAGGGAAATTTGGGAATGAATTTCTTTAAGGGGGTATGTTTGTAAGAACCTAGGTCTTCTTTTCAGGTATGTTTTTCCTTTTTTTCCATTTTTGAGAAAAAGGGTAAATTCTAGAAATTTTCAAAGTACATGCCATGTACATTATGAGTACATGCCTTGTACTCAGTTACCGCAGGTAGTCGGGTGCTGGCTATGTAGCGGCCATGCACACGGCCGTGTGGGGTGACCTGGAGGCCGCCTAAAGTGGAGTACAAAAACAGTAAGTACATGCCATGTACATAAAAATTAGATGCCGTGTACTTTCATTTTTTTCATTAAACACATCAGGGTTGTGTCTCATCACCAGAACGCACATCTTCTAGGTCTCGTTCGACTGAGAGCTCCATACGGCCTCAGATCTTTGACGAACCCCTGAGCGATAGTCTGTCCTCCGAATAAAACCCCTTCAGTTGCATTGGAATCACATTAGTGAGTTCTCTTTTCTCCAAGACCCACATATTCTGATTTATTCTCTCTCATGAGATATTGTGGGTTGAAATTTTAAGACGTTTTTATAGATATACCACATTCTAGGTCAATCCAAGGGCCGAAGCCGGAGTATATCGATCTCCCAAGGCCGAGGTAGGTGGATTGTGCCTTTCCTTTGAAATTATTTGAGTACTATGTGCAATTTTGACCAATACCCTTGAAAGGGTTATTGCGTGTTTACCATTTCACCCCTGTTGATTACTTGTTATACTTGTATTCTTGTGTAGAGGTTAATTGGATACGAATAGGGTTGATTGCTATGATTTGGATTTTTTACCCACACATGATCTATTTATGACCGTTTGGTCCTACTTAGCCTTTTGGCCGCCTTTCCTGTTTTCCATGCATGTTGTTGTAGGGTGGAGAGTTTGTATTCTGACATTCTTGATATGTTGTAGACTGGTTACCCAAGTAGTTCTGTAGGTTTACATTGGCCATATTTCATTTTTATACTCGTTGACCTACACAGGGCCATGAGAACCTGCTGTAGTAGACTACAAGGGGAATTGATTGAGTGATCTTCCTAAGAGAGTCTTTGAGCACTTTAGGCTATAAGGGGGATTTCCCAAGTGAGCTTCCTCTGAGAGCCTAGAACCACTTGGGGATATAAGGAAAATTGACCGAGTGAGCTTCCTTAGAGATTCCTTGACTGTTTTAGACTATAAGTGGAATTGATTGCGTGAGATTCCTCATAGAGTCTTTGAATTACTAGGACCACTTGGATCTATAAGGGTAATTGACCGAGTGAGATTCCTCAGAGAGTGCTTTACTGTTTTATACTATAAGGGGAATCTACTGTGTGAGCTTCCCCAGATAATATTTGAATTACTTGAATGACATTGAGCTATAAGGGGAATGAAATAAGTGAGCTTCCTCGGAGAGTCCTTGACCTTGGGTCTATAGGGGGAATTGACTGTGTGAGCTTCCTCAGAGAGTCCTTGACTACCTTAGACTATAAGGTGAATTGACTGTGTGAGATTCCTCAAAGAGTCTTGTTTTACTTATGACTATAAAGGGAATTGAATGTGAGTGCTTCCTCATAGAGTCTATTTATATATTCTTGTGACATAACCAGAGGGGTTAGACTGAGTGTACTGCCCAGAGGGTTTCTTGTACTTGTTAGGTAGGACCAGAGGGTCTTGTCTTCCTTAGAGAGTCTTATTTTTTATAGAAATTCATTTTGTAAACATAATATGATTATACATTATCTCTATAAATAGTAATAATCATTAAATGGAAATAAATTATTATATTCAGATATATATTTTATAAATTTCAGTTAAATCATTCATCATTAAATATTATTTTAATTAATTAAAATAGAAAGATAATATGCCATTTTTTAAATAGTTTTGAGAAAAATATCCCTTTTACATCCAAATGATATTATCTTTATTTCAATCAAATTGATATTAAATTAATGTTTAATTCTATATATTATTAAATATTATTATAAATAAAATTGGGAATAATTAAATACTACATTTTTAATTATTCATAAAATCTTTTTTCTAAGGGGAAAATTCAAAAAATATTCTAAGATTATTTTGACCAAGATAAAAATCAATTTTAATCATATAAAATTAGAATTTATATTTCATCAAATATTGATATGTGAATTTTATTATAGTTTAATTAAAATAGATTGTTCTCTTACTATAATTGATGGTTTTTTACCAAGAAACTCAACTTCAGGTTACCTTCCCTACAGCTGGTGCAGGTGTCGGTCTCTCCATGTCTGATGTTAACACTAAGATCTGGTCATATCCCAATGGTCATTTATAAAAACTAATAAAAACAACCAAATATCTTCTAGTTTTGTTCAAATGTGAGGTATTAGTGTCACTAGTGACATTAAAAATCCAAATACATGGTAATCAGTCATATTCTAGAAGACATGTATCTCCAAAGATTCTATATATGAAAAATAGAAACTTGGGGATTATTCCTTTATTAAGAAGTGCACCAATAAACATGGAAACTATAGGTGGATTTCCCTTGAGATAATAACCATTATATGGGATACTTACTCTATTCTAGACAACATTTCCCATAAATTTCCATCAATTGGATTATTAGAGGATAAAAAATCATTCATCAAGTCATAGAAGGTTCCATACAAGGAGGTTGTAGAGCAAGAGGGATTTGGGATTGTAACATCTTTTGAAGTAATGTCTAAAAATAAATAGCTTGTTAAATTTAAAACAATATCTTAGGAACTAAACTATGTGATAAATTATATTAAAGGCCATGTCCATTACATTCCTCGTGAATTAAAATGATAATTCCCTATATAATGGTGGATGGGGAAGACAAGGATGACCATTATGGCTTGAGAGAATAAGTGAGATAAATTTTTTTATCACCCATGTATAAATATAGTTTCATTAAAACTCTACTTGTCTTTCCTTTTTAATATTATAGTAATTTGATAGAATTAATCATAATTATTCTCTCTATTATAATCTCCAAGAGGAATAGCAGTTGAGGCTGGCTCACACGATGACTGGAAGGCTAATGAATTGGTCTCTCTTAGTTATATGGAGATCATATAAGTGGTAATTATTTATATGGAGAAAATTCATCCCAATCCACCACTGGTTCCACCATAGGCCCCTCAAGAACCTATTCCTTTGGATGGATTTTGATCATAAAAGACTTGGAATAGAAAACGGGCAAGGTCGTTGATAAATAAACATCACCCCACATCAACAAGTGATGTATTTTAAGATAGTGTTCTTTGTATTTCCCCAGTATATTTTCATGACCTGTTTTATTATAAAGTTTCTCATTAAATCCCATTGAGAACATATATTTCTCCATCTTAGAAGGATACACCTTTTATCCCTTCGGTGGTACATCATGCTCTGGACAACACTTGTGGAGGGGTAAAAATATTATGGGTCCAAAAATTGTTATGCATAATGCCTAATATGGATAAAATGACCCTCATTCCCTTTTATTTGGAATGGTAAATTGCACTCTTCGAAGCTCTTGGTTAAAGAATCTACTCTCCTACTGATCGTTCCATGATGGATACACCACTGAGTGAGGGTGAGTATTTCTTTCCAAATTTGTTATTAAATCAGTTATATATCATATTTTGTAACCTTTTTTATTTTTTCGGCACTTTGAAGTGATGAGCCCAGCATACATATTTATAGAATTACAATGGTGAAAGATTTTTCAGGTATGTTTTAGGGTATTCTACCACAATAGGACATCACTTTGTCCACCCAATTCATGGTTGAGAGCACAAGACAACTTCTTTTTTAACCAATGAAGGTAAATTATCTATATTTATCATAGATGTTGATTTTTTATAATATTATTTATGTATGTTTCCCAACTATAATTATATTTTTAATAGTATTAGTTCCAACTAAAATCTTAAAGATGTCATATTCTTCTACTTTAAGAACTCACCCAATTGAAATAACTGAGACACAAGAATTTTCTGCATTAATACCTCCATGTGATTTAAGTAAGATTCCCCCACTAAGTGATTTTTTTTAATACATATTTATTCTTGTTCTAGGCGTGGTTATAGGATCATATCATGCTTCATTTCATCAGTAATTAGGCCAACAAGTATAGGTATATGTACAGATCTTTATCGTAGATTTCCCTTTAGATGAATCAGATCTAAAGATCCCAATATGTTTCTATTGTTTATCTATGGTCCAGGTACCATCATCTAAAGTTATAGTAGGACAACATCCCAAAGGAAGCATTTCAGATTAGGTATGGTAATTGTGAGTTTTTTGTTATCCCATTTTGGGTGGAGAATGATCCAATTTTATTCATGTGTGTTATGAATACTGTTTTCCATTAGTATTTGCATAAATTTTTGGTTGTGTTTATTAATTATATTTTGGTTTTTAATAAAAGATACTAATATCATTAAAAGGTATAAGGATATTTTTGAAAAACCTAAAATAAAGGAATTTATATGAAAAATTTATAAAAATGAGGATTTTTATTATAGTAGATCACATTCAATGGACATATCATAAATAAAGATGGAATAACTTTTGATCTTATAAAAACTAAAGAGATTTATGATTGGAAGAATCCTATAAATGTTACTGAGATTCATAGTTTCTTTTATTAGTAGGATATTACTGGAGTAGAGTAATAATTAGGTGGTGGGGGATATATAAAAATTTATTTTAATATTGAGTTTCCTGAGATCCCAAGTGATGATACTGCACATCAAACTTATAATTAATTTATTTTGATTGGAATAAATGAATACCTTTTTTTAGGATTCTTTCTTTGATTTATACATTAATTTTCAAGAAATAACCTCCTTTTTCCTTTTTTGTATTGTGAGGATCCAAAGATATAATCCCTCTAGCTATGATCTGCTCAATCCCCTTTGATCTCTGAGTAATGACAATAATTCTACAGGTGGTAGAAAGGTAAAGTGATTTTCATTCATTATTCATGTGGATAACTCATTCTTCAGTCATGGAGTAATCTTTCTTGGGTTTCTCATTCTCCATAGGGAGATAGAATGAGTAGTCGGTAGATAATTCATTATGTGTAACAATTCTCTATTTTCGATTGTACACCTACATGATAGACAAAACCATCTATTTACAGAGTTAGGGTTTAGGTTTAAATAATTATTTAAATTTATTTTCTTCCATAAATAATATAATAATCCTTAATAATCATCATTACAAATAATATTAATAAAAATATTTTTTTGTTGCATGTGCCATCTTGCACAACAAAAGATATTATTTAACCATCTTGTAATTTAATATTTGTCATCGAACTAGGTCTTAGTCCATTAGAACTCCTTTAGAATTTATTAAACACCAAAATAAATATTTAACTTAAATATTTAATTCATAAATAAACATTCATGATCATGAAAATGTGAATAAAATTTTCCATTATTCTTGAGAATAATATATATTAAATTAACTAAATTAAAATAGAACTTAATTGAGATCATTAGAAACACTTAGTGTGTGACCCTCTAGTATTATTTCTCATTTGAATTGGGTGGGATTTCCTAAATTATAATATTATTTTCTATCTATAGTATTAGGCACCAAAGAGAAATAAATTAATGTCACAATAATGATAAACACATATGAACGTTCAAAGTGTAATATTATCCCTTTATCACAATATCTCATTAAGAAAGATTCACATTCATGTCACTAACCTATATGATCGATATGTATTTCATTAAATATATGCAATAAATGATTCATTTCTCCATGACCATAAAATTTAATTTTATAATTATATTCTAATAAATTGGTCAAGATATCAACTTTCATGAAGATGGAAGGGAAAAATACTTTATCAGCATATTTATTAATGACATGTCTATTGTGATGCATCCAAAGTACCCTACCTCACCAAAAACATATGTCATCATGGTTTTTGTAGAAAATATAAGTGTTTGATTCATGAATTTCATTAATAATAATATTAAATTCTAAGTTCCATTACACATGATCGTATACTGCAATATCTTATAACACCAAAACATACAGAATTCCTACCGGCAGGTATGTTCTCATGATCTCCCATCTTGGATATTAGTATGTGAGAACTTCATGATAATATTCCTCATCCGATTATGAGTAATCACACCTGATACTCTATATACTATGGGTCTTATTATTTTATATTATATGACCACCAGACTATATTTAAGAATATCATCATAGAATTTCACCATTCTCATCATTACGATGAAATTCTATGACCTTATCAATGTGACGTATAATCTAGGACATTATTAAATTAGATTCATATAGAATGATGAAAAATATGTAACAATAAGTTTTATTAATATTCAATACATTTAAAATACATGTAATCTAAGTACAAAAAGTTGTTCCAAGGACACAAAATCCAACAAACTCTTACTTAGACTAGAGCCAACTACCTATGACTTTTTGTCTCTTAGACGTCACATGACAATCATGTTTCTACTGAGTTAAGGATTAAGTTATGGGGTCATCCATGTTGTCTTCCATTTAAATAATTCTCAATACAACCTCACCACTCTCAAAAGAATCCCTTAATAGTTGAAACTTCTGAAGTATGTGCTTCATCCGTTGATGTGACCTTGGATCTTTTGTGAGAGACACTATTTTAGTATTATCACATTAGAGTAGGAAAGTATATTTACTTTTGGGTATTAGGTCAATATCTTGGATGAAGTTTCAAATCCATACTACTTATTTGGATTCCTTTTAGGATACAATATACTCATACTTTGTTGTATAATTTTTTACCGCAACCTTCTTTGAACTCGTCCATCTCAGAATACCTCCATTAAAAGTGATGATGTGTCTCATTTATTACTTCATGAAATCTTGATCATTTTTTCAAATATCATAAACATACCATCTAATTACATGTTCTTAATCTCCTCCAAAAACATGGAAAATATCCTTAGTACACCTTATATACTTATGTTTAGACTTGACTACCATCCAATGGTGATCACATGGGTTACCATGATATCTACTAACTACACTTAATGCATAGGTGACATCTAGCCTAGTACATAACATAACATACATTACTAAACCAATTACATATGCGTATGGAATTTTTTTCAATTCTATTTTGTAACAGCCCGAGATTTTATGAAAAATATTATTTTTATTTCACTAATGTCTTGTGTTGTACGCTACACCAAAAGGAGCTTGCACAACACGCATCCTTGACTGGCCTTGCATTACACGCAATCACAACCTTCCTCGATAGCGTGTGTAGTACGCAATACTGAGATTCACAAAACAACGATATTCTATTAAAGTATTATTAAAATTAGTCGTTATGAATAGTAATAACCACTTTTTGAAATTCTGTAAATCTTATTTTTCAAAATGAACTTCATTTTTGGATTCGGAGTATCGAATTTAGACTAAGGTGAAATTTTGGTACTTTTCAGATAACTTTCATATTCTGTTGAATAGTGAAAATTACTAAATTATAATTAAAAACAATTTTTTTTAATCGAAATAATTAATAGTGATAAAACATTAATTTGAGTGGTTTTAAAATATATTTAGAATAGATTTTTACAATTTAATACAATGTTGGTCATTGGATGTAATTTCACATTTAAACCAGACATAAACAAGTGTCAATCTTTTGATAGATATTGTTTCTTAAAAACACGCTATTTGTTTTAACAGCGGGATTTAATTATAAAATTAATTAATGCAACATCTATGTTATGAATATGGTAAAATGGACTTTATTTTTGAATTCGGAATATGAAATATAGCTTAGGATGAAATTTTGGCATTGTTCTGAAAAACATCAATTTTTGATGAATAGTGAAACTACTAAGTGGTAGGTTAAAAACTGAATTTTGCATAAAACTTAATTTTACCACTTCTGTGAATGGAATTTCGAAAATCCGACAGACGCGGTTAATATCAAGGACTAAAATGTGGTTCAATGAGATGAAAATAATTTTTGGTGAATAGTAACTTTTTACTTTTTTAACCACAGTTAATAGTAAATAGGGTAACTAAGGGTAAATATGATATTACTATTACCCTAACACATGTCCTAATTCTATTGGATAAGTGTAATTCGGCCAAAAACAACCTTATGAATATAATATGACCATTTAGGCCCACATGGATTAGATTAGGACATTTATTATTATTTAATTCAAAGAAGAGTTAAAAGAGTTAAAATCAAAGTTTATTTACTAAAACATTTTTAATATGGGGTTATACATAAGATAAATTCGACTATAAATATTTATTAGAAAGATAAAACGATTTCCTACATAATGATATTTTATTTATAATTTTTAGACTTTAAATAAATTAATTTATTTTTGACACAACGATGATGCAGTAATTACCCTTTTAAGGAAATATTAACATAATTGATGTTATAAATGCTCAAATGAATGTAATTTAAGACTTTTTATGAATTAAACTAATTTTCTAGGTTACTATGATATATTAGTGTTGATGTAATCAACTTGGTTCGAACATATAATTCTGTTATGACTTTCAAAAAAATCATATATCAAATAGTGTCAAAATTGACACAAAATAGTTTTTAAATCAAATATTATATTATTAATTGTTATTTTATTCCTAAAAATCGAAGGTTCGGCCAAATGACTTATATAAGGATATATATATTAATAATAAACAATTTTGGGTTCTTTTGGCATGTTATAGTAAGCGTATTAACCATATAGTGAAAGAAAACAAAAAGACACGGTAAAAGTTAAATTATTTAACTTAGAGTTAAATCTAATTGATAAGGTTAAAATAATAACCTAAACTTGTCTAAATCCTATTGGTTGATATGATTTCGACCCATCCCCACTTTATCTTCGAAATAAGAACATTTGGAACCATTATAAACCAATTTTGACATTAATATAAAATAATATTTTGAGGTATTCCTAAGGTGCCCCTCTCCTCCCTTATAAAAGGACATCTCCTCCCCCTCCTCCTCACACCAATTTGAGCACTCAAGCTCGGCCAACCCCTTCCAAAATCTCTTCTCCACTTCCATAGAAACATCCTAGAGGTTCTGGTCTTCCTCAAAGACCAATTTTAGTTCCCTAAGAGGAGGTCTCAAAGAGGCGCTTCAAAGAAGAGGTAATTACCGTTACCAATTCTTTCATCTTTATTTCTTCTTCCACTTCTTCTTATTAGGTTGTTTCATTATGAAGTAATAACATCAGTATCACTCATATACTGATATGTTATTATAAGTATGAAACAACCCTATTTCACCATCTATCCATCCTACAGAAAAAGAAATCACCGCGCGTGCGTACGTACGGAATACCGTCTCCACGCCGTGGTATAATCTATTTTCCACCACCACCTTACATGGATGGGTATAATGGTGTAAAGAATAACTATACATAGTTATTACAACATCATATTGATTCTGATATATTGTATAATCCACTCCAATTCAGTTCAATATTTATGGAAATGATATCATCGCTCGTGCGTACGTACGGACTACCGTCTCCACGACGCGATGAGATTCATTCTCCATGTTAACCATTTAAGAATGATTATAAAGTATATATAAGAAATAATAATTAAATATATGACATTATAAAGCTACTGGATTTATGTATATATATATATATGTATGTCATCTACTTACTTCCATTTCAAGACAATAAGGAAAGTAAAACAGCGTTCATGCGTACGTACGGACTACCGTCTCCATGAACGGTGTTTTTCATTTTATTTATCTATCTATTATATATATATATATACTGAATATATATGATATATAAATCATATTTTATATTCTGGAAGTAATTAAATCATGATATAAGTAATAATGATGTCAAGAACAACAAGTCAAAACACCTACGATAAATGAAACGATTTTACCCAAAATGCTTCTTTAACATGGAATTTACAAAAGAACGGGTAATATAATGTCATAAGTGAACCATATATGATATCATAACAATGAATATGATTCTGGAATAAGTCAATAACAAGATTTAAATCATTATACAGGAGGTTCGGACACTTACAAAGCAAGTCGGACATAAGGTAAGGGAAATATCACAATCTCATTTTTATTCGAGATTGTTTATACTTTGAAATTTACTGGGGTGTATTTTATCATCCACATCCATGTTTCCTCAACATGTAATATTATTTTCATCCACATACAATTGTTTAAAACCTATTTTACCCTTTGGTGAGTTTTTAGTAAAAGATATGAAAGGAATCTTTTATCGTTTTTCATACGAGGTACTTTTTGACTTTTCCGACAAAAGTACGAAGAATGTTTTTTTTAACTTATACGACATGAATGGATTTTTAAAACATTATTTCCAAGAATCTTCCTTTACAAGTTTTCAAGTTTATTTTTAATCATCTTCTTTTATTTTAATGTCGTATGACATGTTATGAAAGTAAAAATGTTTTTGAAGTAGGAAGGATATTTTCCTCAAGAATGGAGTTCAAGTATTTTATCAAAATTATTTTCCATCTAAGATAATAAAAGGGTTCTGTTTTTATCCCTATTATTACATGCATTTGATTATGTTGTGATGGAAATATTTTTATGAATTCCTTTATCTTATATGAATTGATTTATGATGTCATGATGTTTCAAGAATCCCATTTTTGTTACATGGGTTATGCGATGATGTATGATTTATGATTATGTGGCACACATAAGAAAGGATTCATTATAAGATGGGTGGGACCTATATCTCCCTCCAATGCATTGGGTAAAGATTTTATATCTCATGAGATAGACAGGGCTGGAACGGTAGGTTATACTGGTTCAGTGAAACAGGACTGAAACGAGGGTACTCAATTCAGAAAGGGACTTTGTCCACTAAGATAGTCTTGGCAATGAGTCATGACTAACAAGAAATGATTTTCCATGATTATGTGTGCAT
Organism: Viscum album; assembly: GCA_963277665.1. Taxonomy (NCBI): domain Eukaryota; kingdom Viridiplantae; phylum Streptophyta; class Magnoliopsida; order Santalales; family Viscaceae; genus Viscum; species Viscum album. The sequence goes on from OY728121.1 coordinate 1,869,992,649, forward strand.
GCCACAATGTTTCAAGTTTCATGTTATGATTATGGGGATCTCAATTTCACTTCTATGATTTGTTCCATGTTAAGATATTATGATCTCTTTTGCAGGTTATGATTTTCAAAAAGATATGATATGATTTTTATTTCTTTTGTATACCCTTACTGAGCATTTGAGCTCACACTTTTATTTTTTCTTTTCCCCAGGATATAAAGAAAGGTTTTAGGTAAAAAAAAGGAATATCTTTATGGGAGATTTTGAAGATCTTTCACCACTATTAGAAGATTATATTCCGAGTTTCCAAAGACACTAAACTATTACGATCCTTGTGTGTGTGTTTTTGTTATGTACTAAGTATTTCGCAAAAGTAATGTAATGTCCATGTACGTCAAGATACGGGTCTCTACAATTGGTATCAGAGGAAAGGTTTAGTCAACCTTTGGAAACTAGGATGTGAAAACGTTAGTGAGATCCCTAGAGATATTTCTAAGGTATGTCTATGGATGTCCCTAAGGATACGTATACGTATAGGATAGTCCTAGAACTATGGTAACGATCTTAGAATTAAACCTAAGATGTTAGATATTGAAGGTACTCCCCCTTTATTATGTTGTTTTCCCTAGCATTATTTTTGCCTCTCACACTATTCTTTTTGGGTTTTAGAAAATGGCTGGAAACAAGATGATTCACAATAATGGAGGATATGATGGACAATGGAATGATATTCTTCATAATGAAATGGGATTTGGAAGTCCAAACATCATTATTATGCCAAATCAGCAATCTCATAATATGATCAATAAAGTAAAATTTGGTAAGTTTCCTGACTCGGCTAATAAGAGAAAGATGGAGTTTCATGATGATCATAGAGGAAAGAAAGTTCAATTTCCCCTATGTAATTCATGTGGGAAGAGGCATCAAGGAGAATGTTTCAAAGGAACTGAAAGATGCTTTGGGTGTGGAAAAGAAGGACACAAAGCAAGTAAGTGCAAAGGAAAAGGTTCAGTTAACACCATGGATGAGGATAATGGTATTGCTACGACATCAACAATGGTTAAATGCTTTAAATGTGGAATGTACGGGCATTATGAAAACCAATGCCCTAAGGGAAAGTCTCGTGAAGAGAATCAGTATGGTCGTATGGGAAGTATTTATGTTGATGATGATGAAGAAACTACAAATGATATGTGAGATGAAAGAAATGTTGAAGCTCGATCAATGGTCTAAGAATGTAGTGGAATGATTACATGTTTATCATGTGTAATGTTGTATAAGTAATCTCATGGAATAAGGAGACATCTAAGGATTGTTACACTGTTGTCTTTCCTTAAGTTTTGAAAGTGTATGATGAATGGTACCAGTAACCATGAAAGGTTATTCAGATACTTTTGGAAAGTAGATGATAAGTGCATAATGAAAGGATAAGAAGATAATGAGATGTTTGATTGTATTCATGAGCTCATGATTGATATAAGGACTAAGTGATATCATGGTTTGAGTATATATAATTTTGAGGAGTTTGGTATGTGGAAAGTGTTAACTTTAAACTGCATTCATGTTTTCTCTAAGGTATTCAAGAGAATACATGATTAAGGACTTTGAATGTTTAGAATGTGACCAACAAGACATATCTTATGGGGATCAACGATGGTATTAAATCTCTGGTAATTGTTTTCACTATATTATGAGAGTGGACTGCAGTATTATGGATAAGCCTAAAGAAGTTCTTTTTTGATATTATTGATAGGATGTTATAGTAATGTAGTTTTAGAAAAAGGACAACCTGCAGGACGGGCGACAGCCCATCGCGTCGGACAAGGCTATGGGAATCGAACCCACAACCGAAGTGCGACTGGCCTTTATCGCCTACCACTGGCCTACAGGAAGTCCCTGTTTAGTAGAAACTAGTTTTATTATTTTAAGCAGTATGATATATGAAGTATAAGTCCATTTTAGGAACCATATGTGATTAATCTCACTATAGATCGACTTATGTATATAATTTTTGCTAACCCTTTTGTTTGAGACAGATGGAATGACCCGTCATTCTATCACATGATCTGCTAACACTTCACGAATAACAAATTCAACTTCATATATTTAAGAGATGAAGTGGAAATTGTTCAAGTCATGAACAACAGTGAGATTGTACCAAAATAATGAATGTATTTATTCTAATTCAAATTTTCAACTTTAGGGAAATGATCTTGAAAACCAAAAATGTTGTCCTAGTGATCTTATACCTGATGAATCGGATGGTACCTTAGATCGTCACAAATTTATGGATTTGTGATTGTTGGCTTTTCCATAGCCATGTTCTCTACCACTCTCCATCGGAACATGATGGTTAGATTTTTCTTCCATATCCATATTTTTACCTATGTGGAAACCCAGCGATTAGTTTATTTGGGTAATTGTTACATTTCATACTTTAGTTTTTAAAGCCAAGTTTTGGTATTCCTTTATACGATGTGGGTTTCTATTAAAGAAACTTTCGAATAGTAAACCATTTATAACCCCGACGAATTTCGAGGGCGAAATTCATTTTAAGGGGGGTAGAATGTAACAGCCCGAGATTTTATGAAAAATATTATTTTTATTTCACTAATGTCTTGTGTTGTACGCTACACCAAAAGGAGCTTGCACAACACGCATCCTTGACTTGCCTTGCATTACACGCAATCACAACCTTCCTCGATAGCGTGTGTAGTACGCAATACTGAGTTTCACTAAACAACGATATTCTATTAAAGTATTATTAAAATTGGTCGTTATGAATAGTAATAACCACTTTTTGAAATTCTGTAAATCTTATTTTTCAAAATGAACTTCATTTTTGGATTCGGAGTATCGAATTTAGCCTAAGGTGAAATTTTGGTACTTTTAAGATAACTTTAATATTCTGTTGAATAGTGAAAATTACTAAATTATAATTAAAAACAATTTTTTTTTAATCGAAATAATTAATAGTGATAAAACATTAATTTGAGTGGTTTTAAAATATATTTAGAATATATTTTTACAATTTAATACAATGTTGGTCATTGGATGTAATTTCACATTTAAACCAGACATAAAAAAGTGTCAATCTTTTGTTAGATATTGTTTCTTAAAAACACGCTATTTGTTTTAACTGTGGGATTTAATTATAAAATTAATTAATGCAACATCTATGTTATGAATATGGTAAAATAGACTTCATTTTTGAATTCGGAATATGAAATATAGCTTAGGATGAAATTTTGGCATTGTTCTGAAAAACATCAATTTTTGATGAATAGTGAAACTACTAAGTGGTAGGTTAAAAACTGAATTTTGCATAAAACTTAATTTTACCACTTCTGTGAATGGAATTTCGAAAATCCGACAGACACGGTTAATATCAAGGACTAAAATGTGGTTCAATGAGATGAAAATAATTTTTGGTGAATAGTAACTTTTTACTTTTTTTTTACCACGGTTAATAGTAAATAGGGTAACTAAGGGTAAATATGATATTACTATTACCCTAACACATGTCCTAATTCTATTGGATAAGTGTAATTCGGCCAAAAACAACCTTATGAATATAATATGACCATTTAGGCCCACTTGGATTAGATTAGGACATTTATTATTATTTAATTCAAAGAAGAGTTAAAAGAGTTAAAATCAAAGTTTATTTACTAAAACATTTTTAATATGGGGTTATACATAAGATAAATTCGACTATAAATATTTATTAGAAAGCTAAAAAGATTTCCTACATAATGATATTTTATTTATAATTTTTAGACTTTAAATAAATTAATTTATTTTTGACACAACGATGATGCAGTAATTACCCTTTTAAGGAAATATTAATATAATTGATGTTATAAATGCTCAAATGAATGTAATTTAAGACTTTTTATGAATTAAACTAATTTTCTAGGTTACTATGATGTATTAGTGTTGATTTAATCAACTTGTTTTGAACATATAATTCTGTTATGACTTTCAAAAAAATCATATATCAAATAGTGTCAAAATTGACACAAAATAGTTTTTAAATCAAATATTATATTATTAATTGTTATTTTATTCCTAAAAATCTAAGGTTCGGCCAAATTACTTAGATAAGGATATATATATTAATAATAAACAATTTGGGGTTCGTTTGGCATATTATAGTAAGTGTATTAACCATATAGTGAAAGAAAACAAAAAGACACGGTAAAAGTTAAATTATTTAACTTAGAGTTAAATCTAATTGATAAGGTTAAAATAATAACCTAAACTTGTCTAAATCCAATTGGTTGATAGGATTTCTACCCATCCCCACTTTATCTTCGAAATAAGAACATTTTGAACCATTATAAACCAATTTTGACATTAATATAAAATAATATTTTGAGGTATTCCTAAGGTGCCCCTCTCCTCCCTTATAAAAGGACACCTCCTCCCCCTCCTCCTCACACCAATTTGAGCACTCAAGCTCGGCCAACCCCTGCCAAAATCTCTTCTACACTTCCCTAGAAACATCCTAGAGGTTCTGGTCTTCCTCAAAGACCAAATTTAGTGCCCTAAGAGGAGGTCTCAAAGAGGCGCTTCAAAGAAGAGGTAATTACCGTTACCAATTCTTTCATCTTTATTTCTTCTTCCACTTCTTCTTCTTAGGTTGTTTCATTATGAAGTAATAACATCAGTATCACTCATATACTGATATGTTATTATAAGTATGAAACAACCCTATTTCACCATCTATCCATCCTACGGAAAAAGAAATCACCGCGCGTGCGTACGTATGGAATACCGTCTCCACGCCGTGGTGTAATCTATTTTCCACCACCACCTTACATGGATGGGTATAATGGTGTAAAGAATAACTATACATAGTTATTACAACATCATATTGATTCTGATATATTGTATAATCTACTCCAATTCAGTTCAATATTTATGGAAATGATATCATCGCTCGTGCGTACGTACGGACTACCGTCTCCACGACGCGATGAGATTCATTCTCCATGTTAACCATTTAAGAATGATTATAAAGTATATATAAGAAATAATAATGAAATATATGACATTATAAAGCTACTGGATTTATGTATATATATATATATGTATGTCATCTACTTACTTCCATTTCAAGACAATAAGGAAAGTAAAACAGCGTTCATGCGTACGTACGGACTACCGTCTCCATGAACGGTGTTTTTCATTTTATTTATCTATCTATTATATATATATATATACTGAATATATATGATATATAAATCATATTTTATATTCTGGAAGTAAGTAAATCATGGTATAAGTAATAATGATGTCAAGAACAACAAGTCAAAACACCTACGATAAATGAAACGATTTTACCCAAAATGCTTCTTTAACATGGAATTTACAAAAGAATGGGTAATATAATGTCATAAGTGAACCATATATGATATCATAACAATGAATATGATTCTGTAATAAGTCAATAACATGATTTAAATCATTATACAGGAGGTTCGGACACTTACAAAGCAAGTCGGACATAAGGTAAGGGAAATATCACAATCTCATTTTTATTCGAGATTGTTTATACTTTGAAATTTACTGGGGTGTATTTTATCATCCACATCCATGTTTCCTCAACATGTAATATTATTTTCATCCACATAAAATTGTTTAAAACCTATTTTACCCTTTGGTGAGTTTTTAGTAAAAGATATGAAAGGAATCTTTTATCGTTTTTCATACGAGGTACTTTTTGACTTTTCCGACAAAAGTACGAAGAATGTTTTTTTTAACTTATACGGCATGAATGGATTTTTAAAACATTATTTCCAAGAAGCTTCCTTTAAAAGTTTTCAAGTTTATTTTTAATCATCTTCTTTTATTTTAATGTCGTATGACATGTTATGAAAGTAAAAATGTTTTTGAAGTAGGAAGGATATTTTCCTCAAGAATGGAGTTCAAGTATTTTATCAAAATTATTTTCCATCTAAGATAATAAAAGGGTTCTGTTTTTATCCCTATTATTACATGCATTTGATTATGTTTTGATGGAAATATTTTTATGAATTCCTTTATCTTATATGAATTGATTTATGATGTCATGATGTTTCAAGAATCCCATTTTTGTTACATGGGTTATGCGATGATGTATGATTTATGATTATGTGGCACACATAAGAAAGGATTCATTATAAGATGGGTGGGACCTATATCTCCCTCCAATGCATTGGGTAAAGATTTTATATCTCATGAGATAGACAGGGCTGGAACGGTAGGTTATACCGGTTCAGTGAAACAGGACTGAAACGAGGGTACTCGATTCAGAAAGGGACTTTGTCCACTAAGATAGTCTTGGCAATGAGTCATGACTAACAAGAAATGATTTTCCATGATTATGTGTGCATGCCACAAAGTTTCAAGTTTCATGTTATGATTATGGGGATCTCATTTTCACTTCTATGATTTGTTCCATGTTAAGATATTATGATCTCTTTTGCAGGTTATGATTTTCAAAAAGATATGATATGATTTTTATTTCTTTTGTATACCCTTACTGAGCATTTGAGCTCACCCTTTTATGTTTTCTTTTCCCCAGGATATAAAGAAAGGTTTTAGGTAAAAAAAAGGAAGATCTTTATGGGAGATTTTGAAGATCTTTCACCACGATTAGAAGATTATATTCCGAGTTTCCAAAGACACTAAACTATTACGATCCTTGTGTGTGTGTTTTTGTTATGTACTAAGTATTCCGCAAAAGTAATGTAATGTCCATGTACGTCAAGATACGGGTCTCTACATATTTCATTCCTCATGTGTCTAAGGACACATTTCCATAGAAATATTAATTCCATGTGATGATGGAAACAATCCCCTCTTGGATTTTTCCATACTAAAACTCCTTAGTATCTTGTCAATTTATGTACTCTGACTTAGGCTGAGAAGACTCTTGATTCTATGATGATGTTTCTTAATCCCAATGATATATGATACCTCAAAAAATTCCTTCATAGTGAATAATTTATCAAACCATTTCTTAAAAGACTATAAGACTGGTATTTTATTTCTAATGAGTAATATATCATCAACATATACTATTAACAAAATGATTACACTCTCACTAAACTATTTATAGTCACAAGGCTCACACTCATTCATTATGTAACCACATTCCATTATATCTTCATAAAAATTAATGTTCTTTGACCTATATTTATTCTTTATTCCATAAATGGATTTTCTCAATTTACCTATGTTGTTGGTATCTTCTTGAGTTACAGACTCTTCTTGTTATGTAATATAGACATCTTCCTGAAGGATACCATTAAGGAAGGATGTTTTAATATCCATTTAATAAATATCATAGTCAAGGTAATGTGAAATTGTGATTAGAATTATGATGTATTTTATCATTACAACTGATGAAAATATTTTTTTCATACCCAATTTCTTGACACTATTTAAACCCTTTTGCAACCAGTTTGCCTTATGGGCACTAAATTGTCCTTCAATGTCCATTTAAATATTAATTACCTATTTTCAACCAATTTTCTTTATATCAATTAGAGGATCCACTAAAATTCAGACATTTTGGGTACATGGAATTGATTTTAGAATTCGTGGAATCTTTCCACTTGGAAACATCTCTTCCGCATAATGTTTCCTTGTATGTCAAATGATCATTATTATCAACTAATAATGAGTCATAATCCACAGTAATTAAAAACTCATAACATTTTGATTCTCTAACCTCTCTTGTACTCCTAAATAGAATTGTGTATTTGGAACAACTTCTTATTCGATGGGACTTTGTGGAATCCATTCCAATGCTAACTCGTGTGTACATTGACCCTCAACATCATCAATCTCTATCTCACTCCCACTATATCATTAAGATATTTTCTCCTTCTCAAGGAGTATGGTGTGTCTTTTAATCTTTTGGTCTAAGGGTTTATATAATTAATATCCCCTTTTTTATTTGGGGTATCCTATAAATGTACACTTTGTACCTCGGGGTGAATGTTTTTAACCTGAAGAGGCATTAAAAAACACTTTGAAACCCCACACATGTAAGTATGAAAAAACAGTTTTCTTTTGATTTCATAAATGGTATGGTATATCATCTGACACGTTATTTGGAACATGGTTCAGTATTTGTTTTCCATTTTTTTAATTTTTTTCCCCAAAAGGATAATGGAAGAATTTCATGACTCATTATTGATCTCACCGTGTCTAATATAGTGTGGTTCCTCCTTTCACTTAAACAATTACAATGGGGTGTATAAGGATGATTTATTCTAGATATGACCCCAAAATTCTATAAGTAATCAAGTAATTTTTTATTAATATATTCTGAACCATGGCCTGAGAGCATTTTCATAATTTTATTACTAATATGGTTCTCAACTTCATTTTTTATCCCTTGAATTTATCAAAATAAAATAACTTACACCTCATTAATAGACATATCCATATCTACTAAAATAATTTTTAAAAGTTATGAAGCTTGAGTACCCACCCCTTTCCTCAATAGGAAATGGTGCACACACATCTATTTGAACTAATTCAAAAAGCCCTTTGGCCCTTTTACCTTTTCAAAAAATTAGATCATTTATCATTTAACCTTATAAACATGGATGAAATATACAAATTTGTTAAGTTTAAAAGAATATAAATATAAATATTAGTATAATTTAGTTAAGAACCACCCATTTACAAGACCAAGCTGATGATTCTATAGTTGGGAGTGGTATAATTCATGGTAATTAAATTTTTTATCTATTAACATTACATGGGTTGTATAATCCAATACATAAAGACTGTTTTGTAAACGTGCCTTACGAAAAAATGATATCTTTACCAAAGAACCACCATTTATTTCAAGTTTTCAAAATAAATCCATTCATATCAAGTTGGGGTTTAGAAACAATATTATTGGTAATTTATGTAATATAATAACCACCCTTCAAAATCAAGATCGTTCTGGTTAAAAACATGAGGTGGTGGTCCCTACTAACGACAACAACAAGTTTAGCTCTATTGTCAGCTTGTACATATACCTCCCCTTGATAAATTTTTATAAATCTATATGGTTCCTATATTTGAATATATATTTTTTTCTCCATAATCTATATCTAATACCCAATTTTTTAAAACATAATAATTGAACTCAATGAAAAATTCACCTGAATATTCCCTTTACTCCTTTGTCTTTGTGTAATTTTTCTTCTTAGTCCCCTTCTTGCCACATGCGAAACAAATAGGATCTTAATCCCTTGATTTTCCCTTAATATTCCTCTTATTTAAAGGGTGTTAAGAATATTTAGGCTTAAATATATTCAGTTTACCTTTCCATTTTTACACCATTAGGACCAACGTCTTTTTCACTTCCTCTCCTTATCTAATTGGAAAAGAAGAGTGAGAAGATCTACCATAGACTTCTCAATGTTTTTCATAATAAAATATATAAAAATTCAAGAGAGTCTCTAAGTGAATGATTCCTGAATGAGATCTATGAGCATTTCATTATGGATTTTAAACCCTAGATAATCTAGGATCTCAATGTAGCCAATGATATTGACTATGTGAGGCCTATCTGGGGAACCCTCTCTAAGTTTTCTCCAAAAGAGTACCTCAGAAATCTCAAACAATTATTGTTTATCTCTATCTAGTTAAATACCATAGAAATTCTCAAGAATGTAATGTGCATTATGTTTTTGTGATACTTCATGATTATATTAGACATAGAAAAAAGCATCAAACAATTGACATTTAATGCATTGCTCAAATGTTTTTCATAGAAAATGAACTCTTCATCACTCGTCTTCTTAGTATGAGGATCGAGCATTGAAAATTATAGCACATAATATTTCGTTTATGGTGTATCACAACCTGAAGTCATCTAACCCACTCCTAGATGTTACATCCATTGAGTATGATTCCTTTCTCTCATATTTATTATATGGAGAGTGTGGATTATCATATTTTTATTTTATTCTACAATTAAAGATCATTTTATTAGTATTTTTTATTAATTAAAAATTATGTGAGAAATAATAAATTAATTGATTTTTGTTAAATCTACCAATATATTATCATGTCATAACATCCCTCACTGTTAAACTTGGAACATCTAGTTTCTAAGATATTCTAGTGGAAATAATCTATATACCCCTTCATATAACCTCAACACAGGATGGTAAAGATACTTGATGGTATTTTGGTAGGAAGATCTTTTCCAACAGCAAGATTTCAACTCCTTGATCTATTGAGTGGAATCCCCAATCCTGAAATTCTAAAATTGACTTTCTCTACACTTTCCTCAATGTTAAATAAAGTCTATAGATGGATAAATCTATTGATTTAAGATGGTTAATTCAACCCATAACCTTCATAAGAACTTCACATCAAAACTATGTGTCGCAAAAAAGGTTGTTCAGTCACTTAGTTTCAGGGAATTGATTCCTAATCAAGTAAAGGAAGGCTATGTTTGAATTAATATTTAATTTAGGGTTTTTAATTTATTATGCATAAATTTTATCACACTTCTTCCTTTACATGTGTTATTAATATTAAGTGTGTGTTAATTAGTTAACAATGCTTGATAAAACATTTATGTGTAATCCATTTATTTAAAATTCTTTCCTTTCACATTAATTCATTTATTTACATGATCATGGTCTCATATCATAAAATAAATAATTTCTTAGGCATAATTAATTAATTAATTAATTAAACAATTCATGAGCTTTATCTAATGGTTTATTTAATGAGTTGATATTAAAGAAACTTATTACCTAAGGGAAATAACTAATGTTTACAACATTGGCATGAGTTACAACTTTCCACCAATCCACCTATGTTCTCACAACCGAACACAAGTCGGGGCTTGAGCCACAACTACCCCAAGCCCACCTCCATAGGCCAGGGTGTGGTGACTAGTTCCAAAAGAATATCTAAACTTGGGGAGGCCTTTTCCAAAGTAAATATACGCATATACATATCCATATTGATGAAAAAGTGACGATGTCAAGAGTATAATATGCCACCCAATAATAAAGTAAACCAATTATGCATAACCTCTAGGGTGTGAAATTTTACAATAGTGAAAACTAAAATGTAAAGGGAAAGATGCATTCCTAACACAAAATATGTCTCATCCTAAAAAAATCAAAAAATTAACTATTGAGAAGGCCGAGCTCCTGAATCCCAAACAGTGACCACTATAGGCAGTCTACAGTACTAAGTATCCCTAAGCTCCTATGAAGTCACCATTAACCTATTTGTCTCATACATTAGACACAACACGTGCGGGAAAATACCATATAGGGGTGAGTATATACATACCCAGTAGGACGTCCTAAAAGATGAAAGGGGAGAAGTAAGAGATAGAATTGAAATAGAAAGATAGTAGATAGTACTCGGTACAGTCAAAGACAACCATGCAACCCAAACCAATAGAAATAAACCCCTTCCAAACACAAGGGGCTCAACTCTATTAGTAGATAAACTACACATCGAGTCTTAACCACTTATATCATGAGGTTAGACTTAACCATCCATAAGAATATGGACAAAGAAAGCATTTCGAATACCCCACACATCTTCTCCTCCCATGGAAAGAGAGTAACCAAATATAAGGTGTGGATATAGAAGAATATATATATTTGTCTCTGACGCTTTCATCGGGGCACGTGCATCTGTCTATGGATGACGCGTAGCTGTTTCCCCACATTCACGCTTTCCAAAGGAGGACAGCATCCATCTCTTATTCAAGGACGTTTTCTCCATGATTGAAATGTGATGATGGGATGTTGGTTCTTCATTATACAGATTTCTCCTTAGAACTTGTCACCTAATCTGGGTCTCCCTTATAGATTTAAGACGTGGTTCGTGAAACTCTTTCCAGTGCCATATCTTGATGGACATCAGTTAATTACATTGTTTTTATCGGGACATTCCAAGGGGCCCAGTCAGGGCAGAAACCTTCAGTCGGGGGAGTAGTCACGTTGGACATCACTGGTGTGTCTAGATGCTAGAACACTAGCGCATTTGGGATTCTTCCCCTTATTATAGGTATTCTCGAGGACGCCGAATCCCGAGGTATCCCACATCGAATACGTGGAATCATATTCCATAGGCATGTATCTGAGGTTTTCCTCATCTTCCTATGTTTAACATAGGGTATACCATAGATTTAACATCTAGAGGATATAGATCGGACTAATCAGAACACTGACTAGAGAGGATCCTGTGAGGCGGCCCCTAGAGGGAACACCGATGTTGGGGATAACACACAGATACCTATCCGATTGTTGTTAAAGTGAATGGGGAACATGGTGGTATGATCTCACCAAGACGTGGAGGCCCGGGTAAGAACCAAAATGGATGATGGATGGTTAAGTGAACTGGGTGGAAATAAAATGGATTCGACTCGAGGACGATGGTGTTATTGGGATTCAGTCTCGAAGACACCTCCTATATATCCTTGTGACAGGGAATCAAAGTCCTCGTAGTTCATTTGATGACGGCATATCGCTGATTGGAGATTTCAATGGCTTACCATTGGATGGGGTCACAATGGCTTACCTATGGATGGGGTTATAATGGATTTCCGCTGGTTGGGGTTACAACGTCTAACCACTAAATGGGGGATGCAGTTTAATGTCGTGCGGGATGAAGGCGGTCGGACATGAAGGGGGTCAGAACTAGTGGGGTGATGTGATTGAACCTTAGAGAGGCATCCTACGTACCTTGCCTTGGAAATTATCAAAGACCTCGTAGTTCAGGATTGGGGTGCTAACTGACCTGAAGATGGTCGGGACCAATGGCTAGTGTGCTTGAACCTCAGGAAGGCTTCCTACATACCTTGGCTTGGCAAGGATCAAAGACCTTGTAGTTCAGGATGGGGGTGAGAACCGACGTGAAGATGGTCGGGACCAATGGGTAGTGGGCTTGTACAATAGGGAGGATTCCTATGTACCTTTCCTTAGCAAGGATTAAAGGCCTTGTAGTTCAGGATGGGGGTGAGAACCAACATGAAGATGGTCCGGACCAATGGGTAGTGGGATTGAACCTTAGGGAGGCTTTCTACGTACCATGCCTTAGAAAGTATCAAAGACCTCGTAGTTCAGGATGGGGGTGAGAACCAACGTGAAAATGGTCAGGACCAATGGGTAGTGGGCTTGAACCTCAGTGAGGCTTCCTACGTACCTTTCCATGGAAAGGATCAAAGACCACATAGTTCAGGAAGGTGTGGGGCTTACACTCTAGGCTTCCCAAAAAGGATGTCAGGGTCAATGCTTGCTCTAAGACCATGTGAGTCATGCTCGGTGTGAGAAACAAGAGGCAGCAAAGACCTGACGATCACGTCACAGAAGGTGCGTCCATGGGAAGTAGAGTGGGGTTGATGAATATGTAGTGGCCCAAAGAGGAAACAGGGGTTTACGCGTTGTTAGCGGCCTGAGGCAATGGAGATTGGGACTTACTCTAGGATGGAGGCCCGAATGGTGACAAATCCCAGCGAGAGAGGGACTTGGAACCCAGGAAAATAGGAGGGGTAGGGATTTTACCTTCTGCAAGGAAAGCTAGGGGATTACACCAGGGTGGTTTCCCTTTCACCGCGGATAGACATCACTCTGATAAAAATGATCTCACTCCATGTTAGGAATGATCTCACTCCATTGGAGGCTAGTGGGCATGCAGAATTTCTAAGGTGGGGGAACCCGGCGTCCAAAAAATGGGGTTTGGTTACAGTTTAACATCATGTGATGAGGATGATGGTGCTTGGAAGTTTAACGTTCTACATCTCGGACGAGGTAGGTTTTCTCCACACCCCTAGGACTTACATAACTGATACTCACCCACCCTTGAGGGAAGGAAGGAATCGGCAATGTCATGGTGAAGGGGTGTTATGGAGAAAACCATTGGGGCGTCCATGTTAGCGTGGCTATGAGAAGAAGAAATAGTCGTTAGTGTGCCTATGCGAAGAAACATGCGGCAAAGCAACACCCTAGAAAGCATCACCCAAGGGACATTGAAATTGCCCCGTGAAAACCTGAGGGGCCACGCGGGAAGAGAGCGCATGACGCAGGTGGGTTGCGCATAAGAGAGGCTTAGACAGGGTGCCTCAAGGTGAGGGTAGCACATGGAGCATGCATAATAGAATGGGTCGAGGCAAGATATGAGGCATCCCCGTAAGATGAATAGTTTGCGCGCGAGACGAAGGAGTAGCGTGAAAGAGGGATAGGTGGTGTCCAAGATAGAGGGATTGCACACAAGACAGATGGTTCTCGTGAAAGTCAGACTAGTGGTGCACAAGACCAAGGGGTTGTGCACATGAAGAACGGTTTTCACGCAAGTTGGATGTTCGGTACGCAGGAGCGCCTGACGCAAAGGGAAAGTGCGTGAAAGAGGGGAGCCCATGCGTGAAAACGAATTTGGGAGGAAAAGAAATTTCTGAGGATCAAAGGGCATCCCTGAAGGCACCCACTCGGGGGGCCGATCATGCAAAATCCAATACCTGAGTGCCGTGGGGTTTTTCGTGCAGTTGTGGAAGACGAGGTTTTCGTGTGGCAGAGCGTCGCTTCGTCTTCTGTTACCATCCCTGAACGGCAGGGATGCGGTTCATTTTATAGCTGGAGTCCTTGGAGTGGTGTGCAAGATCTTGGTGCGTAAACTATTGTTGGTCATCAGCTGGTGTGTGTAGAGGGGGTCGGGCGCGCAAATGCCCATTCGACATCGCCTTGTGCAAGGAAACGGGGTTGGGCGCATAAAGACCCTTTCGACGTTGCCTTCGACACAGAAATGGGTCGGGCATGCAAACACATGTTCGACGTCACCTACAGCGTGGAAACGGATCTAGGCATGACCAGTTGCTGAGGACGGTGCTTTTGGTGTGGAAGGGGAGGCTGCCTCCCAAGATTTTGCGATTCGGATGTCCTCTTGCATGTGTCTCCCCAATGTTGCATGTGCCCGCCTCCCAGGCCCCAGATTATCCTCTCTTTCATCCCAGATTCATTCATTTCTCTTTTATCTGCCTGATGCATCCCTTCTCTGAATTTCGGCGTCAAAAAATTACCCCCCTCAGAATCGAAGCCGAAAGGGAACACGAAGGTCAGATTCTGAGGGTACTCTGAAAAATAAAAAATGCATCTTTGGCAGCACACAAAAATGCATTTTTCGCACGCAATAGTATTGCACGTGCACCGAAGATGTGCCAGCACTTCATAAATAGGATGAGGGCCCCCTCTAGGCCCAACTTTGACTTTTTCTGCATGACAGGCTTTCTTGCTCTCATGTGCGAAAATAGTACTGATCCGCGCATAAGATTTTGCAACCATCTCTGGGTTTTGCGTTCCATCCAAATTTTTTATGTGTGCATCAAACTTCTTTTGTGTTAACACTGCTTTTGCACGTCAAATCATCCTTATTTCATGAAGATCCCTTCAGAGTTCAAAAAATGGCCGCTCAATAGACCAATGCTGAGAGGGAAGATGTTGATACTGCAAGAAGAACCCAAATTATCGCGAACCCTCAGATTATTCCCATGAGGAGGGTTGTGTCTTATAACCAAATTCTTTTCATCATGCTTACAAAAGCTCAAAAGAATTACTTCCTGAGTGGTAGCCTTCCACTATGGAACTTAGGTCTTCTAGAAGAGGTGTTGATGCCTGGTTTTGAGAAGGACACACCGCAGTCATGGGTGACCGGTGAGGATAGTCTTCCACAATTCCTCATTACCAAAAATGGCCATCCTGCTAGGGAAACACAGAATACAGCCATCTATGTACTAAATTTGAAGACCAGGACGGTCGCGGGAAGCGATCCAGTTCCCGAGGAATCTCCCGATATTTATGCAAGTACTTTCAGAAGTAGCATTACTGACAAGATGAATGGCAGGTAGGAATGGTATTTCAGATCTAGGGGAAAATTTACCAATGAATGGGAATGGACATACTGGGTATGTCATACATGCAAGGAATTCGAGCCAAAGATGCGGGCCATTAGGCTTTTCGAGGCCATTTGGATGTCTCAATTCCACTTTTACCGACTGTAGGACTTGGTAGTAGAGCTGTTCAGTCATGGTCGCCTGATACCAGCACTTTTTACCTCCATCATGGGCAGGTGGGAATCAGTCTCTGGGATTTCCACTATATCGGAGGAATCCCCTTGGAGGGATATCAGTACGATGAGTTCCTCCCAACGGAGAATGTCTAGGGGGATAGGACCCGCACCCCAATCATGTCATGGAACCTATTAGATATTTCTAAAGAGAAACTCAGAATAAAATATATCCTAAAGTACATACCCTATTCTAGGTGGTTTAGTCTCTTCCTGACCTAGGATATGGCCGTGAAGATTCCAGTCTGAGTGAAGCAATGCCCGAACACATCTCAGAGGGGAAAATTAGGATCATATTGGAAGATTTTGGAGATAGGAGAGTATCGATCATGGGTTTTTGGAATCAATGAGGTTTGAGACCCAAATTTATTATATTTTGGGTTCCTCGCCGCGTTCTTGAGTGGATGGTTGTCACCTCTGAGGGACACGATGATGGGAGTCCTCCTGGGGATGCTAGTGACGGTTGGGATTATGGCAGTAAAGAACAAGGTTAACCTAGGGGTACCAGTGTTGGATAGGCTATACAGTATTCTAGGACGTATTTCGAGGGTACATATTCCCAGAAGGATATACAGGACGTTCTAGATTCTCCACTGTTGGGTCGCAGCCCACTTTGGTGGGTATGACTTCCTGAATGACATCTGCCCCCTGGTAACGGTATGTGGCCATAACTCTTGAACATCCCTGTGATTCGCCCATTTATGCTCAAGGATGATAGAATCAAGCTCAAGATCATCAGCCACACTCACTTCGACTTCCACCCATTCTGAACCCCGGTCGCCCAAATGGTAGTCGATGGGTGGGTTCCACTAGAGCAGAGGGATTACCTGCAGAGCATTTGGGGCGTTGTGCTGGTGGCTCGAATTGTTGGAAAAATGTTTTGCAAACCCTATGTGACGACCAGGTTCACCAGGAAGTTCGGGTTCATGCAGCGGATTCCCAATAAATTATACATAGAGGATCGGGAAAAGTGGCATCCCTGCATTCTCCGCCAACTATGGATTATGTTCACAATGGTAGGACTGAGTGAAATCATCACTCTTCCCCCCACTGATGCCAGTGCTAGACTGTCAACAGAGTATACTGAACACAGGACGAGAATGTATCCTGAGGTGATTTGTTGGAAATGCATTCGGTAGATCAGGAAAACTAGTGCAGAGCCCAAAGAGCAAGAAGGTATACGAGGTGCCACGGGGGAAGTGAGGTAAATAAAGGGTCAGCCATCTAGCATGGCGCAGGTCGGTGCTTCATCGGCAGGGGCAGCACTGACCAAGAATGTGCCTCTACCCTCCGAGGAAGGGTGTTCTCATGCACGGCCTCAGGGTTCGACTAGGGAGCTCCCAGGAAAGCATCTTAGGTACCTCCTAATGCCATCCGCCAATTCTATCTTCCCTTCTATGTGGTCTTCTTGGAGAAAGTTGAGACAGTCCATGTCCACCGAAGAGTAATGGTGGAGGTTGATATGAACCGTGCTCAATCTTATGGACATAGGGTGCATCCAGATATTGGATAGAGTAAACATTCATCGTCGGCATGCATACCTGACAGCCATGGACATGTACGTGTGCCAGTGGGGGTGGTATGAAGAACCGCATCTCCTGGTGAAAGTAATGCTTCGCCAGGACCATGGCCCGGAGAGGCTTCCATATGAGGATGAAATTTTATAGGATGAAGAAGAAGAAAAAGAAGAAGAATAATAATAATAAGAAGAAGGACTGGAAGAAGAGGACCAAGTTGAGGTTCTTGGTGGTGAGGGGCCTTCAGAAGCTCCCACTCACCATCGGAGTTCCTGGGAGAGTGGCGAAATCGTTGGCCCCGATGAAGAACTGGCAGAGCAGCTTGAGGTATTTTTTAAACCTTATACTGGCCTTTATCTTTTCATAGTCTTGATCCATCAACCAAACCCTGTCCTATTCAGGAACACATGGGAGAGGGTCCCTAGGAAGCCTTCCTCACAGGGGGCGTGAGTATTCCTATGGAGACCAAGGAGCTACCTTGGGGGCCAGTCCTCAGGACTGAGCATAGTGGGGCACTAATTTAAGCTGGATTAGGTGATAATGAGCCATAAGGAGAGCCCCCTGCCATCCCCATTTGTCAAAGAGGATCTGACATCAGTAATCGAGTTGAAAAGTGTTGAAGGATCTCCCATGGTGGGGGCCCCTGCCAAGACACAGTCATTGGACACCGTTGCACTTGGATTCTGTAAGTCCTTTCTCATTGGTTTTCCCTCTTTGATGTTGAATTTAGCTAATCAAGATACTGGTTCTTGATGCAGTGATCACAAGGTTGGAGGAAAAACAAAACATCGAGTCTGGGACATCTGTAGGAGCGGGATGGGCAGGGACCGTGTCGACCTTTACAGAAGAAACCATTATAGGCAACCCTACCTCAGTACTTAGTGAGTCGGAGATCACAATGAGGGGTGGTAATGCTATCAGGGTGGAACTCCAGCCCGATGAGAGCGGAGTCGCTAACGAGGTGTAGGTTCCCAAAGAAGACCCTACTACTGAACTCCTCGCCGATTTCCCCGACTATCAGCCTGCAGATCCTGAGGAGATAGATGATTCTAATTCAAAGGCAAATGATGAGAGCCATATGATGCGGAGCAAAGGATGGAAGTGTATCAAGAACTTTATCGGTTAGCCTCAAAAGGAATGGATAAATCGGATGAGATCAATCCACATATGGCTACACTTTCTCTATGCTGGAGGGGTGGATGCTCAACGTCTTCATTTGAAAATCCGTAAGTACATGGATGAGAAGCTACGTGAGAGCGGCTGACACTCTGACATTTTTTGATGTTAGAAAGAGTCAAGGAGTACCTAAGCATTCCTGAAGGAGGAACAACAGATCTGACACCTTGAAGAACAAGTGAAAGAAAATGAGGTATTCATTGCAAACTGTTCTGAGATTGTTGAGCAATTGAGGGACTAGTTGGAAGATTCCCAAGATTATCTAGTGGAAGCGGGTCACCATATGAATGCACTCCAAACTAAAAAGGCACAAGCACAGGCTAGGGTCAGTGAATTGCGCTCTGCGGCTGATGATGGAGAGAAGGTTCTATGGGGGCGGGAGGAAATCCTGGAGGCTATAATCCAAATGGTAGTGGCACTGAAGCAATTTATCCAAGATGATGATCCTTAAGGGCCCTATTTTTTTCGAGCTCATAAACACATTTTTTTTACTGCCTATCGTTCTGAACTGCATGTCTTAAATGATTTATTTACTTTTTTTTCTACTTCAATGCATTTCAACAACAATCGTGAAATAAATAGAAATCCATTCCTAAGATCACATGGGTCATGCCCAATGTGAGAAACATGGTATGCTCGCACTATTACTTCATTTGAATGTAGTAATACAAATCAAGCTTTGGGCAGCCTAGTTTTGAACAACCAACTCAGATTTCTGGGAAGAAATGGGAGAGGCCCAATTGGAGGATGAGGACCTCAGAACAATCAATGTGTCGTCCTTCCAATGTGCTCTAAAGCATAAGGTCGGTAACTCCATGGGAATTATAATTAACTCATACATAGGGGAGTGTAAAGTGTGAATCATGATACCCCAGATTCGGAACACTGTAAGGGTTGTAGGACAATAAACGATGATTGTTGACCGTGTTCGAAACACAATATCCTTATTGCATTATGCTGGAATGGGAATAACAAATGAGGGCCGACCTCTGACCATGTTTGAAACACGGGGCCTGACTTGATATGTCATCCATTATACTTCTATAACGTTATCCCAGGACTATAGGCAAGCCATAGGCCGAGCATCCAAACTATTAGGGGGTTCTTTCAGATGTGAAAGAGGACGAGGTTTCGAATCAAGGTCACTCAATGTGTAGAGTTGGAGTGATGGGTTGTTCAAATAGATTCCAATAGTCTTGGAATCACACCACCATGATGAAAGAACATTATGTGGGTGTATCCATCTGATCATGGATCAAGTATACCTCCGAGAAGGACCTATTTGGAAAGGGATTTGGTGCATCCCATGATTAACATGGGGCATCCTGAACTTGTTCAGGGTAGAACTGTAGTTCAGTTTCATACATTAAGGACATGTGGGATCGTGTAGTTTAACGTCATAATATAGGATGATGGGTGAAAGGGGAGATCCCAGTAAGGGAATATGTGGTGTGGTAGCTATAAACCCAACATGAATAAGGACATAAGGAGATCATACCACACCACTTATCCCTGAAGAAAAAGGGAAAAAGAGTTAAAGTTAGGCTGGGCCCAAAGAAAGGTGTTTAGACATTTCTACATACCCCATTAGGATGGGAATCAATCCATAAGTAGTTCTGAAGGCATAGTTTAACATCATGCATGATGAAGGAAGGAATGTTTGGCATGGTTGCGCTAGTACACGTCCTACTAGAACTACTAATCCCACATGAGTCGTGATCGATGTGGGAACCAAGGAGTAGTGATGGGACTTTCCTATAATGGGAAGGAACATGTTGGGAGTGGAGGGACACTAGGTTAATGACATCCCAATGATGATGACTTGCCTATATAATGTACTTAAGTGCGTGGAGGAGTAAAGCCGAGTATGTTGGAATTCCACTTGAACATAAGAAAGTGGAAATATGTGAATCATCATGCTCGAGATCTGGACCACAGTGATGGTGGCGTGACGATATGGGATAACTGTTGACCATGTTAGAAACACAGTTTCCATATCACGTTATCCTTGAATGGAGACGAACCAATGAGGATCGACCGCTAACCATGTTCGAAACATGGGACCTATCGCAAATGTCGTCTAAGGTCCTCATGGACGTTGGCCCAAGATAGTTGGTAAGCCATTTTGGCATGAGACCAGGCCAAAAAGGGGGTCCCTTCAGACATGAAGGAGGATAAGGATCCAAATTACGGGCTCACAAAGCTTGAAAATGGAATGAGGGGAATGTCCCCTTGAAAATTCCATAATTGGGGCTCTTTGTAAAAACATGTCTGAATACGACTATAAAACGTATTAGATTGAGGGAGTCGAGTTCCTTCCTTCAAAGGACAAGGTTCCTAAGGTTTAATGCTTCCAGCTTAATGGTCATAGGATGAACCATTATGGGGGATTAATTTAATGGACTGTGTGCAGGGCGGTGAAGTATCCAAACCCAACGTGTAGTTCCCATAGGGAGATCTTAGTTTAGGGTCATAGAAATCAGACCAGATGGGAAAAATTCATGGGAGGTGCATGGATAAGCCATTGATAAACCCAATGTGAATGAGGACCCACGAGGTACTCACCACACCACATGTTACCAGAAGATTTCGGGCCAAGGGGCCGAAAGAGAGGGGACAAGATTTTTGGATTCCTGAGGATGGACCTGGAGACAATGTTTTTGGGTGTTCCTACATATACCATTAGGATGGGAATCAAGCCAAACATATTTCTGGAAGAGACATGGTAGGATACCAGTGTCAGAGATAATGTGGTTTTGCAGGTCTTTCCCTTACGCCGAAATAAGCAGTATTTGATAGATCTTGTTTGTCATTTATGGTGAATGTGTGCCCCTTTTTTGAAGCAATGGACCTAGGATAGAAAGTCCAAGAATCTCTACATGAATCAAGCCATAGGTAGGCATTGAAAAATGGTATGGTGTGTGATCGATACCAAACATGATTCCCCCTTGAGTGATGACATCACGGTGTAGTTCCATTTTTCATCGTGCGGCCAGGACGATAATGTCACAGTTTAGGGTCATGTGATGGGAACAACCATGTATTTTAACGTCATGCAGTATAGACACAATAGTTTAAAGTCATGTGGGTATAGGCCTCATAGTTTAAAGTCATATGGCTCAGACATATATAGGGGAGATGAGGTTCCATAGGGAATGTGCACGGCGTGATAAAGCATACCCGACGTGAATGAGGACGAGGTCCACATCATATCGTGCACGATTACTAGGAGGAAACCTTGGTCTGAGGGACCATGAAAGGTTAGAGGATAAGGGGAAGGAGAAAATATCTCCCAGTTGAGCTGGACCCGAAGACGAGATGTCCGGGTGTTCCTACGTATCCCATGGCAATGGGAATCAATCCACATGTAGTTTTGAAAGCACCGTTTAACATCACGTGAGATGTAGGAAGTAGGGAGAACTAACTCCTAGAAAGGGGTGTACATGGTGCGGCTATTCCAAACCCAACATGAATGAGGGCATAAGCCCACGTGCGCCACACCACGCGGCCCAATAAGATTCATATCCCAGAAAGTAGAACAGAAGAATTAAATTGGTGGAACTTGAGCTGGACTGAAATACGAGATGTTTGTGCATTCCTAAATATCCCATGGGAATGGGAATCAAGCCACACATAGTTCTGGGAGAGATCTTTGTTTATGTTCTTAGAACATGGACCATAGAAAAGTGGAATCCTTCCAAGTAAGTGCATACCTCAACCCAATCCCTAAGCCCAAATGAGTCTAACTCGGTGTGCGAAACAAGGGCGGAAGAGGTTTTTGCATTACCTGGAATGCACGCCAAATGGAATTTAGTGCGGAGCCCCAAATGATGCCTTCACCGTTTATTTGGTCCCACTAATGTGCAAATTCGCACTAAGGGATAATGCCAGGAGTGTCAAAATTCCATTTGGACATGATGGGGTGGAAAATAATGTGATTCACGTAACCAACATTCAAGGATTGAAGGGGATAGCATGAAGATGGAGGATAATTTTTGACTATGTTTGAAACACATCATCCATATCGTGTGGATTGAAATGGGAATAAAAAATGATCATTGACCATTGACCATATTCACAATTTGGGACTTGTATCAATTTGTTGTCTGAAACCCTCGAGAACATTGGCCCATGATGGAAGGATAGCCCTTAGGTCTATCATCCATGCCATTTGGGGGTCCCTTCAGGTGTGAAAGATAATGGAATCCCAAATGAAGAGGAACACGAAGCCTGAGAAATGGGTGAAAGCATTTCCACATAGAATCTGACACTTCGGGTTCTAGACCAGAGTACTCATGGGACAATTGGTTAATCATCAAAGAGGGTAGAGGGACCCGACTTAAGGGTAGCCGACTCAAAGAGATGAAAGTAGGGAAAGGGGGTAAAGTCTGTTCAGGAGAGAGAGATATGCAGAGTGATTGTAATAAATCTGACGTGAATGGGTACATAAAACCATACCACACTGTATACCCCTCTTCTGGGAGAACTCGGGCCAAGGGGCCAAAATGATATGGAGGATTCTAATAGATGGGGCTGGACCTGAAGACCATACGTTCGGGCGGTCCTACGTATCCCATGAGGATAGGAATCAAGCCACATGTAGTTCTGGGGGAAAGGGTGATGCTAATAAGGCCATGATACCCCAATGCAGGGCGTGTATGGAACGGCGATTAACCTGACGTGAATGAGGACACAATCCCGCACCACACCGTACAACCCTAGGTGAGAACTTTGGCTAGGGGCCCGAAAAGGACAAGGGGCCTAAGGCTGGTCCCTGGAAAGAATTTCATGGCCAGGTTAATGTTTAACGTCTTGCAGTGAGGATGAAGGTAGGGGTAAGGTATCTCGTTCGAAGATGTGTACAACACAACAAGTAATCTGATGTGAATGAGGACATAATCCCTCACCACACTGTGCAAACCTAAGTGAGAACTTGGGCCGAGGGCCCAAAAAGTCCAAGGGGGTTGAGGCCAGACCATGGACAAAATGTCATAGCCATCTTGCAGTTTAACGTCTTGCAGTGAGGACGGAGGTGATCTTAGTTTAGGGTTATAGAGCTCAGACCGTATATGCCTAGTTCAATGTCATTTGTGTGGGACAGAGAGGGAGAATCGACATGCTTATGGTAGACAACAAAGTAGCAATGATGACAGAGGACAATTGTTGACCAGGTTCGCAACATGGAACTTATATCAACTAGTCACTCGCAGTACTTTAGCGTGTTATCCATGGTATGAGAGCCCTTGGGCTGAGCATCCATGCCATTCGGGGCCCTTTTGGATATAGAAGGTGATGGAATCCCAAATTATGGGACTTGGGAAGCATGGCAGGGCCCATGCTCGAAAGACAAAATGTAAATGAACGGAGGGATGTCTCAAGGCGACATGTGTGGCGTGGCGAAATAGCCCGACATGAATGAGGACATGAGTTCAGACCGCACCACACAATCCTAAATGAGAACTTGGGCTAGGGGCCCGAAGGATGTAAGGCTTGAGCATCCTAACCAACTGTAGCCATATGACCTCTCATTTAGGCATTGCCTTCATAACTCTTAATCCCATGTGAGAAATGCTCGGTGTGCGAAACAAGGAGTAGGATTAGCTCCTCCCCATCACATAAGGGTCTGAAAGATGGAATTACACTCCCACTCGAAGTAGACTAAGATTTGGAGAGACGGAGAGGCAGAATGAACCACTACACTCCATGTTTGGGACATATGTGGATGGTGACAACAACAAAGGATAGTTGTTGACCAAATTCGAGACACAGCATCCATATCATGTTTCATGAAATGGGAACAACAAATAAGCATCGACCATTGACCATATTTACAAGGTGGTACTTTGTATCGATTTTTTGTCTGGAACCCTCGAGGACATTGGCCTGTGATGGTAGGAGAGCCCTTAGGCCTAGAAGATTTTCCATTTGGGGGTCCCTTCAGGTGTTAAAGATAATGGGAACCCAAATTATGGGGTGTGTGGAACATGAATGCACCCATGAAATTTCAAATGAAGTTGGATATGAGAATAAATAGAGATCTTCTGGGGATAGAGCTACATGGTACAATTATGATGAACTTGACATGAATGAGGTAAAAGGCATGTGCCACACCATGTGTTTCGTCCCAATGGAAGGTCCCGAAGTTTTTTGGTTGGGCCTACGGATGAAATTTTTGGGTGGTCCTACGTATACCATGAGGATGGGAATCAAGCCACACGTAGTTATAAAATGGCCATGCAGTTTATAATCATATAGTAAGGATGTGGGAGGATTAGAAGAATGAAGCAAGGACATGGTGCAATCATCATAACCCTGATATGGGTGGGGCCTAAGAAGCCTACATGACACCATGTGAGATCCCCCAAAAGAACTATTCCCATGAGGGGATAGTCAAAGAGGAAACTTGGGCTGGACTCAAGACGAGGTGTCTGGGCATTCCTATGTATCCCATGAGGATGGGAATCAAGCCATACATAGTTATTAAGATGTAGTTTAACGTCATGTAGGATGATACATAGTTTAAGGTCATGTAGGATCGTCCTGTAGTTTAGGGTCATGCGGGACCGTCAGTTTAAGGTCATGCAGGACCATATAGTTTATGGTCATGTGGGACCCTATGGCTCAAGAAAAGTATTTCTTGAGGAATTTGGCATTGGTGGGAGGATTTATACACTCACCATCCATGGTTACCAGTGAGTATGCACAGTTGGGGTAAACCTTGTGAACAACAAAAGATCCTTCCCATTTGGGCTCCAATTTGGGCAGTTTCCTGCCAGGTATCATTGGTGTCCTAAGGGCCAATACCAAATCTACTTGCAAAAAGGAAAGAAGGAAAATTTTCTTGTTGAAATCTCTGGCTATCTTGTTCTGATGCCTTTACAGATTATATAGGGCATGAAACTTATTCTCATCGAGCACTTTCAACTCAGCTAGATGGATTTCGGCTACTTTATCTTGTTCTTGTTGATCATAGACAATTGTGCACAATGAGGGCTATTGAATCTCAATGGGTAGGAAGGCATCCGTCCCATACACCAGGGAATATGGGGTCACCTGGGTGGAATTATGAGTCGTCGTCCGACAAGCCCAGAGGGCATTAGGGAGCTTGTTTGGCCAACTCTTCTTAATCCGACCAACCATTTTCTGCAGAATGTTAGAGAGGGTTTTCTTGAACGCCTCGATCTGTCCATTTGATTGCACATGAATGAGGGATGTATGGTTAGAATGGATGTTGTACTTAGCATACAATTTCTTCAGCTCAGCTGATCAGAAGTTTGTACTGTTATTGGTGAGTATAGTGTGAGGGACTCCAAATTAGAAGATGATGTTGGAACTCACAAAGTCAACGATGGAACGGGCCTTGACCTCCTTGAGTGGAACTTCCTCCTCCCACTTGAAGAAGAAATCTATAGCCCTCTGGATGAATCTGTACTGGTGATTTGTCGCCAGTGGATATGGTCCCATGACATCAAGCCCCCACACCACAAATGGCCAAGAGTACATAGTGGAGTGGAGAGGCTTTGGTGGTTGATGCAAAAAGTTAGCATGAATTTGGCACGCATGGAATCTCTTGGTGAACTCAATGCAGTCATGGATCATAGAGGGCCAAAAGTACCCCAATCTCTGGATCTGGTGAGATAGCTTTGGCTTGGTCTGATGAGCCCCACAAGAACTGGCATGAACCTCTTGCATGACCTGAGAAATCTCGACTCCTTGAATGAAATAGAGGAGAACCGCATTGAACTCCCAATTGTAGAGGATCTTCTCATGGCCAGAGTTGTCCTAGAGGGTGAACTGCAACGCGTAGCGTCAGATTCAATGGCACCCAGCCCGATCAGCCGGGAGGTAACAATTTTTGAGATATTAGACAAAGGGGGATCTCTAGTTAGGAATCACTTCAACCGCTGCATCTGGGGGTCCTGACGTGGAGGCTCTACCGGTAAGATGGATCACCTACAGGCCATCGTCTTCATCTGGGGAGACAAGAGCAATGACTCTCTGATGTTCCACGTGGATAAGCAGATCATCTTCCTCGGGTTCTACAAGTGATACAACCTGGACGGACAGGGATTCAGCTCAACCATTCTGAGATCGAGGGACATGAGTAACTTCTAGCCAATATGGGAATTGTTCCATTAGCTAGAGAGTGCGCTCCAACACTGGTATGAGCTCTGGATTTCTAACGACATAGTCATCATTGATCTTCTTGGTAACTAGTTTGGAATCCCCTTTCACATGTAAATGGGGACATAAATTTTGAGGGCCAGCTTAAGGCCAGTGATGAGATCTTCATACTCTACCTCATTATCAGTGCATCCTTTTGACAATAGGAATTAGTATGGTAGAATGGATTGTGCCAGGGTAATAAAGACGATACCCAAGCCTACCCTATTGAGTCTGGGATCATTGTGCCTCCTGTTGATGGTGCTTCGGGAAGCACTATAGAAGTGCATCTTCCTGCACAGCATGGCTTGGTCTACCGAAAGGATTTCATCATTAGGGAAATTGAGATCCCAGAACTGGTCAGTAGAAGCTAGATGGGCAGCAAGTAAGTCTGCCAATGCTTTCCCCTTAATAGAATTCTGAGGGATAAACCTGATATCAAACTGCTGGAGATTCATTACCCACCGAGCGATACGGCATGTCAACATGGGGCAGTTCAGAATGTACTTCAGTGGGTCTACCCGAGATACCAGCTGTACCTCATGGTGCTTCAAGTAAAGTCGTAATTTCTGTACTAAAAATATCATCGCAAGGTAGCTCTTTTTGATGGGGAAGTATCTGGTATCTGTATCGAGGAGCATACGATAGAGGTAGTAAAGGTTGTTCTCTATCCTCTCATTATTATTTTGGGTGAGAAGGATGCCGAGAGATCGTTCCAAGGCAGTCACATAAAAGACCAATGGATTTTAGAGATGGGTTTCATTAATACCGAAGGTTGGAGAAAATACTGCTTGATCTCCTCAAAAGTAATCTGAAACTCTTTGTCCCACTCTTAGACGGTGCCTTTCTTCAGGATCCGAGAAAATGGCTTACACTTTCCTGTCAGGTTTGCGATGAATCAGTGTATGTTGGCTAAGTGTCCTTTGAAATCTCAAAGATCCAGAATTTTTCTCAGAAGAAACATCTAAATAATTTCCTTAATCTTCTCTGGGTCGATCTCAATGCCCCTGTATATGACAACGAAGCTGAGAAACTTTCCAGAGATGACCCTAAAATCACACTTCAATGTGTTCATCATCAGGTGACGGGAAAAGAGGAATATGAACACTTTATCAAAGTCTTTGAGATGGTCCGGACACTAGTCTTATTTGACCAATAGATCATCCACATATAATTCCACCAACATCCCAAGGATCAGCTTAAATATGTGATACATAGCCTGCTGGTAAGTAGCCCATCCATTCTTTAAACCAAACGGCATGACTTGGTAACAAAAAGTACCTTGAAGTGCCCTGAAGGATGTGAACTCCTCATCATCAGGGGATATTCAGATATGGTTGTACCCAGAGTACCCATCCATGAAAGATAGGGCTTGGAATCTAGCTATAGTGTCAATCAACAACTCTGTCACATGAAGGAGAAAATCATCCTTTGGATAGTCACGATTGATATCCCGGAAGTCGATGCAGACTCTGATCTATCTTTTCTTCTTCCTGACAGGCACAATTTTGTCCAGCCATTTGGGGTACTAGACTTCCTTAACAAAATTTGTTCTAGTGATCTATATCAACTTCCGCCTCTACCGTGGCACCATGAGAAGATAGCATCTTTCTGGGAGGCTGCTTGAGCCCGTGATGATTTGCAGGGAGACCGAGGTGGTGGACGGCTACCTGGGGATCTAGTCCTGGCATCTTGTCATAAATCTAGGTGAATACATCACGTTTTTGTTTTAGGAAGTCTATGTATTGTTGCTCCTCCTAGAGGGACATGGAGGTATTGATCAATGTGGGTCTCGGTTCTGCCTCGCTACAGAGGTTCACATGTACCAACTCGCCGACTGTGGCAGAGAGGCCCTATTCAATGGCAGGGGATCATCCTCTAAATCTTCTTCTTTACTTATAGAGGGGGGATCCTCAATGGGAGGAATTTCTTCTGAGTTTGAAAATACCAATGGGAGGCTGGTATCAGCCTGAGCGGCAGTGGTCACGGCATCAGAGGACCCATGTTCTGCTGCAACCGTAGCGATGAAGGTTGTTGATCCAATCGCATCTGTACTTCAGCCCAAGGGTCCATGCTTGATGATATCGAAGAATTAATGGTTCGTTTTCTTGAGCTAGTTAATTCCAACCTGGTGGAACAAGCACGTATGACGTATTGTCATTTCCATGGGGTGGTCATCCTGATACTTTATGGGGGTAGGAGGCTCTCGGATCACCTGAGTCGGATTTTAATAGGAGTATGAGGTGATTTTCCACCATCTCTTATACTTGGGAATATGTTCCCCCTTGTCCTAGAGACAATGAAGCAGTGTCCCATGTCCGGGATTTTAGCCTCCAATCAGTTGATTGGAAAGATGTAGGCATCATGTAGATCTATCCATGGGTCAGTCGCAGCCATGGAATGCTCAACCTCATTGGTCTGAATCTGCTTGTCCTTTCCCTTTTAGTAGTGGGCGTCTAGATAGCTGGCCTCACAAGAAGCAAAGGGAGATGTGTCACCTTGAAGAATGACCACTCGACCATTAAGGGAGTATTTGAGGTACTGGTGATACGATGAGGGAACCGCCACATGCAGGTGGAGCCATGGCCTTCACATCAATGCATTGTAGGAGGTGTCCTAGGAGACTACCATAAATTTGGTGCTGGCAACTAGGCCACTAAACTGGGTCTTCAAGAGAATATTACTGATCGGTGTCTGTTCCATGCTGTTATAACCTTGGATTATTAGGTCATAGGGACATAGATCATCTTTAGACAATCCCAACTTTCACAGTGTCCGAGTTGAGATTAGATTAATTCCAGAGCCTGTGTGGACAAGACAGCGATGAACCTCCATGCCATTGAACTGTCTAGGGATGTATAGTGGGAGAATGTGACCCTATATGGGAGAGCCTTTATCTTCTCCCGAGAATGAGATAATGGCCTGTCATTTAGAATTCTTGATCACTTAAACATGAAAGGATTATGCGGCTGCTACTTCCGTCTCAAACTGGAGGGGGCTTCTTAAAGCCTAAGCGAGGGCCTCACGCATATCTAATGATAGGAGAAGGGCCTCAAGGATGGAAAGCCTTTATTTAATACTAGAAAGATGCTTAATAATATCTTACTTCTACACCAGGTGTGAACTTAGGATTGTAGGAGGCCACTCTATGAAAGGAGGCATGGCAGGCCCTACTGGATGGACCGGTGGCTGACTCGTGTTGGGCATATCCCACTTCTCACTAGTTGAAGCATGTGGAGTGACTACCGGATGAGGGAAAGATGACTAAGACCATCCTGTAGTAGGACATGGTTGGTCAAGGCATGGTCGGGGTGGCTCTACCTGATCCAGTAGCATGAACGGTGGTGAAGGCGAGCCTGATGCCATCAGATGAGAAGGTTGTGCATGCTGAGCTCTACACTTAGCCTATTGCCTGGTTTCAGTAGCATGAACAGCCTGGCTAGAAGTTCTAGCCGAGGTACTCTGACATCCCATATAGCCATAGCTCCGTCAACGCTGACGATGACTGGGGATGTTGGAAGGATCCACTGAGCACTCCTCATCATCAGGAATCATGTAGGGATTTACCAGTTCTACGGTGTTAACCGAAGCGCACCCTTGACCATCACTCAAAGATTCATCCACTACTGGATGCATTCTAGGATGGATTTCCATATCAGTGGGCATGATGTCACCGAGAGTATGGAATGATGCAAGAATCAGTGGGGGACTCTACTTTCCCTTTTATTGTCATTGTTTTCTCTTCTAGGAAGAGGCCTGCTGAGACGATGATGTAGAAGTGGTGTCCACAGCTTCTAAAGGCTCTGGATGATTTAGGCACACCCGGATGACACCATGGGAATGAGAGACTTTTTTTCGAGCCATACAGTCGTCATACTTCTGGGATCCGTGACTAGAAACCTGATGCCACTCGCCCTCGCTGTCACTACTACTGTCTGGCCTCACGAAGACGCATGCCACTTGTGATGGAGTCGGGCCTAAACGGACTATGTTTTTGTCTACCTAGTCTTGAAGACATTCTCTTAACTCATAGCACATTATTATAGTGTGACCCAGGATCCAGTTGTAGGGGCAGTAATAAGGGTTATCAATGAGGTTTTCCTCTTCCAGTCTCCTACACTCAGGTAAACGTAGAATCCCCTACTCCAAGGCACCACAGAAGTAACTGGGGACCTCTCTCTTGTTGAATTAGTAGGACCAGTTTCTCCTATCAAGAAAGGGGGACCTTGTAGAATGACCCTGACAATGTCCTAGAGGAGCCTATCAAGGAGGTGGAACTTAGTTATCTCGCCTGGGAGGTGATGATGTATTGTGCAGGGGAACCTTCCAATTATGAGGTGGGCGCTGCTGGGTTGGTGGCTACACCTAAGGGATAGGGCCTTTGTGAGGTTGTGGAGGCAGATCTACTAGAAAAAACTCTAGTTGACTGGGGGCCTTTATCTGGGCCACTGGGGCTGGCTCAGCCCTGGCGTCCCTTCTCACGTGGATCGCAGGGGGCAACGGATGTGCCTGCTTAGACTACTGTAAGGCTTCCTCTAGGCGTTGGGCCTTATCAGAGAAGTCTCAAAATCCCTCGGGATAGTTCTAGGTGATTAGAGAGGGGACCAGCTCCGTCTTGACGTTCCCTATGCACATTGTCAGCAATTTCTCCTAATTCAGTGGCATGTCAAGGGAATACATGAGTCCTTTCCACTGGGTGACAAAGTCGGCGACACTCTCATTACGCGTCTGCTTGCACTTGAAGAGGTTTGTGATACTCGCCTTCCACATAGTGGAACTCAAATTGTAGAGGAACTACCTACGGAAGTCCTCCCAGCTGGTTACTGATCTGATGGAGAGATGGCACTACCAGAAAAATGCAGGCCCTTCCAATGTCCACACAAAACATCAGATCTTGGCGGCCTCCTACTGCACCGGAGTTCCCAACATGGGGCCACACCTTGAGGTAAAGTGGGACATCTGTTGTGACGGGTCCCCTGTCCCATTGAAGGGGGGAAATTTAAGATTCCTGAAACCCATGTGTGCTAGCATATCATCCACCCATGCCGAATATGGCTTGCGATCAGGCGGGAGTTCGACCTGTCACATCTCTAATGCCTCGAGATGGGCAATAAGTGCTGCTATTGGATCTTCTAGGTGGGGGTTCCTGTCTTGACGGGGATCCCTAACCACTAATGTGTTGGTGGGTTCTTCAACATGATAAGGTGGCCCATCGGCTCATGGGGTGGCTAGTGGAATGACTTGCGGGGCAATTGGGGGAGTCTGAGATGGATCCCGAGAATTGTTACGATGTTCGGGAGGATTCAATGATACGTAATGTTCCCTATTGTCATAATATTTGGCATCAACCCTATCAGCGTGGGAAGGATGGTCAGCGTCAAATGGAGGCAATTCGCTAAGGGTATGTTGTGTCTGCCCCTGCTGCCCCGGCCTAGGATTGTCGTAGTCTGGTCTTCGCTCTTCACCGCATTCACCAAGGATATCATTGACCACCTTCTTCTGTTCGGCAAGTTGTGGATGCAACACAGCTTTCTTGGGGTCATCCTTAGCCTTCTGCGCTAAGCCAAAGGGGTCGGAGGGCTTGAAAACTCCAAGGAGTTTCTTGCCCTTACTGGGATTTTGGCTTAGGACTAATGCCTCAGTGGGCATGGGGAGACCCAGAAGCCTCCTCTATTGGCTATTAACAATCCCCAACAGATCCAATAGATATGGCGTACCTTCAGGGGGGAGGTCCCCATCAAGGATCTCTAGCTTATTCTCCTCTTCCAATATTCTATCCATGTTGATCACGACTCTACCCAGGGGAACTCCCTTGATATCACTTGGAAAGTTGGGCTACTTCCAGATAGTACTGAAGAGGAGGGCATCATATTGTCCCCATCCATGGATCTGCACATGGGGGGAATCCTATTTGATAATCTTGCAGAGTACCTTGAAGCTCTGAATGCATCATTGCTAGAGGGCCCTATGGTGACCGGGTGAATTAGGGCACTAAGCCACAAAGAGTGTGGCCCAATCAACTAGAAGACATTGTTTGACAATGTCCATTAAATTTTCTTCTCTCTTTGGATAATCCACTCACTGGTGATGAAGGCAGAAGTGCATCGCCCATAGTGTTTGACGGAAATACTCAACTTCCTCTAGGGTGAGGGATTCGGGTGCGCAGAAATTTGGCGTCGTCCTGGGCCAAAACATCTCAGGGAAGTGGTCCGCTGTGAGGATATTCTATAAGATCCTTGGCTCAGATTCAGGGTATGGCCCTTAATTTCCCACTCATCAACTAGAGGCATCTAGGGAATCGGTAGTTATACCAAAGTAGACCACTTGGATGGTAGGTTGGCTGGTGGAGAGTATGGTGAGTGAGCTGACAAACCGTCGCATCTCAGGCTGTCCTCCAAAGAGTGTGGTGACTTAGCCACCACATCGCAGTTTGATGGGTTGACAACTGCAGTACTTGCTGTAGGTAATAGGGATACTATCGATGGACCGCGTTGCTGCTCATCGACCACTGGTCCCTAGAATAGCTCTTTGTGATCTTTAGTCGAGGTAGAGAGTGCTTTTGGTGACAACGGTGGTGATTGCACGACCGTAACCTGTGGAGTTGCCAAATTTTATTCCTCCTAGATATACCTGTGGAGGGAGGTAGGAATCTGATGTACCCTTCATTCTGGTAGTACTGGGATGATGTGCCTTGTTCCAACTCTGTCCCTTGACACGGAGGACCTGGGTGAGGGTTCCATCATTGAGTCGTATTCCGCTTCGGAATCTGAGAAGAAAACAAGTTTGATCTCAGTTTAAATCTTCTCAGTGTTCCTTTTATGGCAGCGAAGACCCACCCTTCTACCCCAAGATGGTTATTCAAGGTAGGTAAGACTTCCGGCATGAGAATTTTCTTCAGCCATACTGGTTCTAGGGCAGAGAGGACTTCTGCCAGATCAAGCCAGGGTGCGAGGAGCACCGGGATAGATATCAAAAGGGGATATGGGGAGGACCTCTGTGGGAACTGCTAGAGCGGGTTGGAACTCCACTCAAGCCCATAGGAACACAGGTGGGACCCCCATGTTTTCTTACCCTAGCAACATCATCGTGAGGAAGTACCTCATACTGTTCGAGTCGAACACAGGTTGGGCCTCTGTGCTGGGTGTTGGTGAAGTGAGGCTGGCATTCACTCTCCTGGTTGCTGAGGCGAGGAGGACCTTTTCTGACTACTGTAAGAACATGGGGAGGGCCTCCACACTAGAGATTTACTAGATGTGAAATGTCCCCACACCGGCGGACTGTGGCAGGTGGGATGACTCTATACCCGATATAATGAGCATGGGAGAGGCTTCCATACTAGGTGTCACTATCTTGGAGAGGTCCCTCATTCAGACTGAGGGTAGCACGAGGCGGACCTCCATGTCAAGCCTAGAAGTGGGGAAGTCCTTCATTCTCCAAGGTGGTGGTACGTGGAGGGCCTCCGTAATGGTGGCGGCCAATACCTGCACTGGCGGCCAGGAGAGTCGACCCATCCTGCTCGTGGGGTGGTTGGGGCCTCGATCTGGGTTGGATAAACAAGTTCCCCTACTCAGCGTACACTAGGGGTTAATGAAATATGTTGGCGGGGGACTGAGCTATAGTAGTTTCTAACGTTGACACCTGTTGGCGGGCGTCCTCCTTGGCCTGTGCCCGATGCTGGCATCGGGTCAATCGGACCGGGGCCAATGGTGCAGGCTCCTGGCTTACCTGCTCGTCAACTTCTGGGACCGGACGGTGGTGCTAGCATAGCCTAGTGGGATCCCCCATTGGGGGCTGAAGTGCAGATTATTTGTTGTGAAATCCTAAATCAATAAATGTTTCCTTAAAAACAATGCAATATAGCAGTCCATGGATTATCTCTTGAGGAGGTTGCAATTTTGAGTTGCAAAATTGTCACTTTTTTTGTTTTCACATGAAATGGAAAATTGCGGATTTGATTAAAGACTCAAGAACAGAAAATAAATAAAAACTAAAGATAAAGAAAATTTGTGAATGAGAATTAAAATTTATTGGATATAAAATAGGTTTGAAACCAGAATCAAAATAGTTGTTACGGATAAGCTTTAACCTCCCAGACACTCCCCTCTTCCTTGTTTAAAATTATCCCCCTAATGAATCTCTCGATTACAACCTAAATACATTTGGATAAAAACCATATTTTGCAAGGATATCATATTAAAACCTCAATACAATTGTTTCCCCTCCTATAGAAGTGATCCAATTATTTAAAGACCTCCAAATAATAAAACCTAATCAAAATCACTATGCTCAACGGCAAGACCTCACTAAAGAAATTTAAATAGGGAAATCAACTATTTCACTTCATAGATTTGGAAACCATACAAAAAAACAAGTGGAAAATATATTCAAGAAATAAAAAAACCACTGTCATCCAAGAAATATATGTTCAATAGAGATGCAACAGAGATTACACATGAAGATAAAAACTCAGAAGGGAGTGTATGTCGGTTGTTGCCCTCTGAAACCACTTGGTGCTTAGCCTCGCATCACTTGAGCAGCCCACATCATCTACATTCCAAGAAGAGTGTACACTATCTTCATCAATGTCTCCGCAAATCCAACCCCCCTGATAGGAAAGAAGAGATGGGGAGATAAGGGGAGGAGGGCTGGAAATTCTACTATCCATATTCTGTCCTCCTGAAGTAGTCATCTTTTTAGAACCATCTCCGGAAAAATCAATCACCGGACCCTTCTAAATAGTTGTGTTAAATTATATCCTCCATCGCGCCTCCAAATTTCATCCTCCTTGGATACAGGATGTAAAAGTTAGTAATTAATTACTAAATAGCTCTTGCTCTGCTTGATGAGACTCTTCATCTTCCACATAAGTTTCTAACTCACATAGTGCCCTAATGAGCTAATTTTACCTTGAAACATGTCATGCACGAGCGTCTTGGAGTTTTCATTCATGTCCAATTGTAATTAATGAATTTCGACACTTGTATCCGGATTTATGCTTCATTGATTGAGGTGGGATCCACACATCCGAACATAAAAACTTTTCCCAATGAATGATTTATTTGGTCCCTTAGATGGAAGATTTAGAACATGGTCCAGTTGAAAAATGAGAAGACCATATTCCAGGGGTTCCTTAAAAAATAATCATTCAAATTGGATCAATATTTAAAAAGATATGACCAAATAATCAAACTAGTTAAAACTGTTAAAAACTGTTAAAAATCCAGAATTAAGCCATTTTCACAATTTAGCTCAAAATACAACATAATTCCAAAAATTGTGCAATTTAACATGTAATGAAACATTGGCGAGGAATAAATCATTGAAATGTAGATAAAATATAATTAAAATATCAGCTCTATAAAGTCCCCCACACTTATAACTTTTTCTCCTGGACAAGTGATCATCAAAACCAAATCAATGCATATTCAAAACACAAACCAATGAGGTTCACCAATCAACCACCAAGAATCAGATAATATCATGCCTCATAAAAAAACAAATTATTCAAGTTGTAAATTCAGTTCATTCAATCATTTAAACTTATATTCTCCTCTCATTCAAACAAGAAACTTACCTCAAAAGTTTTTTCTCTCAACACAAATATTGATTTTCAACAAAGATTCTATCATCCAAACACATGAAATAATCATAATAGGCTTGGAAAATTTCTACATCTCCACCCAATATGATCCAAGAAAAATGTGATAATCATGAGTGCTTTTCAAGGTTGTTCTACGGCTAAAGGTCAATGGGTTTCAAAGGTCGAAAATTCTGAGGCCGAATAGGGAGAGTTTGGCTCATTTTTGAAGCTAAAAATTCATGAATCTAATATTCACTCATGTGGGGAATCCTCCTTACTCTCCTCCAATGAAAGTCAGATTTGATCATCTTTGAGAATATCTTTTCCACCTCATTCCCTCAATATTTTAGCAGCAAAATTGACATTTCACTTATTATTTTTTCAAAATCTCCTGATTGGGAAAAACTTTCTTCCATTAAAATATCCAGATAGGCACAGTTCTCTTCCATTGAGAGCATCAGATGGGCACAGATCTCTTCCATTGAGAGCTCCAGACTGGCATAGCTCCCAGAAAAAAAAATTTCAGCAACAAAAACATCTCTTCAAAGTTTTTCTAACCACCCAAAGAAACACCAGATGAAGTAGCACACCATAAGTCATCTCCCCACACTTAAGTTCAACTAGATCATGCATTTGTACTTCCAGAGCAGGTTGCAAAGGGAAAATGGCTTGTAATGTAGCTATCTAGAAGGAATTTCATGGTTACTAAGGGCTCAAGAAAGATAAAATGTACAAGGTGGGCTAGAATAAAAAGGATAATCATGAAAAGGGGGGCTTTCAATCACAAAAAATTTCCTCAATCATTTTAATCACACTCACCTTAGCCCTCAAGTTTTGATAGAAATAGATCATGTTCTGGTTCAATCAAACATGCATTCTTTGGTTCACTCAAGAAGTGGGATGAATTTGAAGAGGATGAAAAATTGGTTCAAAATACTCACAGGAAAGTTATTTTCAATATTAGAAAGCATTTATGGCATGGAATTCAAAATTCAGTGGTTATTTCAAAATTTTTCAACTTGAAACAATGTCTTTTTCAGCATTCATTTATAACCAGATTCAAGGGATCAATTGGTTCACTCATTAATAGGGTTTTCAAAAATTACAAATATCATCATGTAATCTCACAAGTTGTTTTTATAAATTTGAAATGAAACACACAATGTTTGAAAAAATAAAAGAACACACCAAAATTGAAAGAGAGTGGAGAGGAAAGAAAGAAGAAAAAAATTTAAATTAAAGCGCACAAAATCCTAATCTACCCAACATGTTTCTCCCCCCACACTTATTTTATGCAATGTCCTCATTGTGTAAAAAAAATATATGAATATAAAATTCAATAAATTAAATAAATTACGAAATAAAGTGAGAAGGAAAGACACAACCTGGCACTAATTGAATTGTGCTTCATGAATATGGATCTCCTCCCCCATAGGATCTTGAAAAATCTCTCTAAATAGCTTCAACGTGTGCCCGTTGACTATGAATGGTGTTCCTTTTCTTGGTTCTTTTATCTGGATTGTACCAAAAGGAAAAAACATGAGTAACAATGAAAGGACCAGACCATTTAGAATGAAATTTACCTAGGAACAGCTTCAATCTAGAATCAAACATCAACACTTTGTCTCCTTCCTTAAAGTTTTTTCTGAGAATCATCTCATCATGTAATGCTTTGGTTCATTCCTTGTACAACCTAGAACTTTCATATGAATTATTTATGATCTCCTCTAGCTCCTGCAAAAAAAAAATCTTTCTTCTGTAGCAAAAAGCAGATTCAAGTTACATGTTTTAACAGCCCAAAAAGATTTGTGTTATAACTCAACCATAAGGTGAAATGCCTTTACATAGACTAATATAAATGGTGAAATTCCAATTGGGATTTTGAATGTAGTCCTATAATCCCATTGTTCATCATCAAGTCTCAAACACCAATCTTTTCTATTCACGTTCACTGTTTTTTCCAGAATTTGTTTGATTTCTCTATTGGAAAACTCATCCATTCCATTTTTTTGAGGGTGATAGGGTGTAGAAACCCTATGATGAACTCCATACTTCTTAAATAGTGATTCCAAAGTCCTGTTACAAAAATTATTACCTTGATCATTAATCAAGATCTTTGTAAATCCAAACCTTGAAAATGTATTTCCTTTTACAAACTTGGACACAGTTTTGGCATCATCAGCTCTTGTAGGAATTTCTTCAACCCACTTGGATAATTAGTCAATATCAAGAAAAATGTAAATATATCCAAAAGATTTTGGAAAAGGCGCCATGAAATCTACACCCCAAACATCAAATACATCACAAAACAAAAGAGGTTGTTGTGGCATCTCATTCCTTTTGGAAATGCTCCCTTGAAATTGACAATTTCTACATGTCCTGTAGAAATCAAAAGCATATCTAATAATGGTTGGCCAATACAAACCAAGATCAAGAACCTTTATTTTAGTTATTTGAGTCCCAACGTGTCCTCAATAGCTTAATGTGTGGACAGATTGAAATTCTGAATTTGGAATGCATCTCCTAATAATTTGATCACTACCAACATGACACAAGTAAGGATCATCCCAAATGTAATGCATTGAATCACTCAAAAGTTTAGAAATTTGATTCTTGGAAAACTAGTGGGGAACATCATAAAAATATAAATAATTCACCAGACCAGGAAACCATGGCCTTTCAGTTTGAAAAGAATACAAATCCTTATCTAGAAAAGTTTCCTTAATTGGCGGATAGATCTGAGGATCCCCATTCAAAACAGATGGTATCCTACTCAAATAATAAGAAAAAAGGTTTTCACTTCCTTTATTGTCCTTTATTTCAACATCAAAATCTTATAAAAAGAAAATACATCTTAAAAGTCATGGTTTTGCATCATGTTTCTTCATCAAAAATTTGATTGTAGAATGATTAGTGAAAACAATCACCTTAGATCCTAGAAGATAACATCTAAATTTTTCTAAATAAAATACAACAGCCAAGAGTTCCTTCTTGGTTCTTGTGTAGTTTGATTGGTATTGATCTAATGTTCTAGAGGAATAGGCAAGCACATGAGATTTCTTTTCCAACCTTTGTATAAAACTTCCCCTAGAGAAAAGTCAGATGCATCAGTCATGATTTCAAAGGGCAAGTCCCATTTTGGAGGTTGAACAATGGGATGAGCTATCAATTTTTGTTTCAGCTCCCTAAAGGCATGTTTACAATTTTCATCAAAGACAAATGGGGTGTCTTTCGAGATAAATCTAGACAATGGAAGTGCAACCTTACTAAAATCTTTAATGAATCACTTATAAAAACCAGCATGACCAAGAAAAGATCTCACATCTCTGACTATTTTTGGGTATGGCATTGAAGAAATGACCGCAACTTTGGACTTATCAACTTGAATTCCATCCAGAAACACAAAATTTCCAAGAACAATTCCCTTACGCACAATGAAATGATATTTTTTATAATTAAGAACAAGGTTCTTATCAATGCATGTCTCAAGAACATGAGCCATACCTTCCAAAAAACTTTCAAATGATGATCCATAAACAGTGAAGTGATCCATAAAAATTCACTTGCAGGTTTCAGGAAAATCATAGAAAATGCTCATCATACACCTTTGAAAAGTTCCAGGAGCATTGCATAAACCAAAGGGCATCCTCCTATAAGAAAATTTTACAAATGGTCATGTGAATGTAGTTTTTTCTTGATCCTTCGATGCAATATGAATTTGGATACAACCAGAGAATCCATCCAGAAAACAATAATGGGTTTTTCCAGCCATTCTTTCAAGGACCTGATCAAGAAATGGCAGTGGGAAGTAGTCTTTCCTTGTAGAAAAATTGATATTCTTGTAATCAATGCAAATTCTCCATTTATTTAGAATCCTAACAGGAACAAGCTCACCAAATTCATTCTTTGAGATTGTGAAGCCACCTTTTTTGGGAACAACATGGATTGGCCTCACCCATTGACTATCAGATATGGGGAAAATAATTCCAATAGCTAAAAGGGTGGTAACTTCCTTCTTAACAACCTCTAAAATTGTTGGATTCAACCTCCTTTGAAATTGTCTCACCGGTTTAACATTTTCCTCCTTGAAAATTATATGCATCCACACTGAGGGGCTAACTCTAGTTAAATCAGATAGAGTCTATCCAATAGCTTTCTTGTGGGTTTTGAGGACTCCTAACAATTGATTCTCTTGGTCCTTCGACAAATATTTTGAAATTATAACAGGGAATGTTTCATTTTCACCTAAGAAAGCTTATTTGAGATTCTCAAGTAGTGGTTTCAACTTTAACTCAGCTAGGGTATTTTCATTGATCAAGGAACATTTCGCACAGGTGTGTTTGTTTAGTGGGGCTCCAGATTTTAAATTACATTCACCATGATGATCAATTTCAATGTTCTCAGAATTTGTTTCTAGTGGAAAATTGTCAATTTCTCTTGGGAGACCACTAGCAGCCCTATGGATTTCCATAAATACATCTTCATCAATGTTGAGATCAATAAAATCTTGCAAATAAGTCTCAAAATTCCAAGACTTTTTGTAAGCTTCCTTTTACCTCTCCTGTTGATCAGATTCAGCAACAAACAAATTTCCATCATTGAAAATAGTAGCTGGTTTCTTATCACAGGAAAAATCAGGGGACATATCATTGGGAAACCAATCAATCATGTTCACTTGGGGGGATGAATGATCCTCTAATGGGTGTTTCATGGATAGAAAAATATTGAAATGAACAACCTCTCCTCTAAACTCCAGTGAAAGTGTTACCTTGTGAACATTAATGATTGCTTTTTCAGTTTTCAGAAATGGTCTCCCTAGAATGATAGGTGAATGGGTACTAAACTGATCATATTCCATATCCAAGACATAGAAATCCACAGGAAAAATCATATCTCTCACATGAATGAGAACATCCTCAATAACTCTAACAGGCTTGGTGGTACTTCGGTTGGCAAGTTGAATGATGATCCCAGAGGGTTTCAATTCTCCAACATGAAGAGATGAGTAAACAGAATGCGGTATAACATTGATGGAGGCCCCTAAATCAAGAATAACATCCTTGAATTCACATTTCCCAATGGTGTAGGTAATGTTAAATGTTCTTGGGTCATTATATTTTACAGGTAAGGCATGATGGATCATGGATGAAACATTCCTCCCTAAGTTGACCTTTTCACCTCCTTTGAATTTCCTCTTGTGGGTACACATTTCTTTCCAAAACTTTTAATACATTGAAATTTGTTT
Source organism: Viscum album (assembly GCA_963277665.1). Taxonomy (NCBI): domain Eukaryota; kingdom Viridiplantae; phylum Streptophyta; class Magnoliopsida; order Santalales; family Viscaceae; genus Viscum; species Viscum album. Next base: position 1,870,034,404 of record OY728121.1, read on the forward strand.
CACAGCATCAAGAAAAGGTATATTGACTTGAACTTTCATAAAATTCTCCGAAACCTCCTTATCCAACTCTTTTTCAGCACTCGAATTCACTGGTGGTTCACTCCTAGGGTAAGGCAATGGTGGTTTGGTTGTTTCTGGGTTATTCTGAGCACTTCTTTGAGAAAAAAAGGACAATGCATCCTCTTTCAATCCCTCTTTGTTCTTTTAAGCAACATTTCTTCTCTTGACATTGTGTTTCCCTTCAATGAACATTATTAATTTCCATCATTTCCATCAGTGGTGGGATTCTCAATAACAGTTTCAACAGCAGGTTTTAGTTTCTCCATTTGAGGGGTATTCAATTGTTTTCCACTCCTATGTTCAATTTCACTCACATTTTCCATCCCTTTATCTCTTTGATTAACTTGAGTATGTGAGGGAAAACCTCAAATCATTTGATTTTTTATGAAACTAAGATCAGAGGAAATTTCACCCATTTGAGTCATCAGGGTATTCAGCAGGTTTTGTTTTTGATCTTGTGTTTGTTTCATTGCCTCATGTTTTTTCCTAATTGCTTATTCAATATTACTCTCTGAATTTTGAGTGGGAGTGGCAGGCTGAAAGTTTCTTCCAGAATTAGCATTGGCTTTCTCATTGAAATATCTTGGTTTTGAATTGCTTGATTGTCCTTGGAAGAATCTTCTAGGTTGTTCAGGTTGCAGAAATCTTTCATTAGAGTGTTTGTTCCTGCCTTGATTGAAATTTTTATTTGATTGAAATGGACTTTGTTGGTTTGATTGAAAGTGTTTTCTAAAAAACCAGTATTGCAGTCTCATAAGTTTCCTGCATTTGGGGGAATTGGTCACTAAAATGGTCATTGGGAGAAAAAATTCCACAATAGACCTTCATTTGAAATGTTTCTTCAGGTTTGGGTGGTGTTGGTGGGTTATTAGATAACATCATTGACCCCACCATGGTGGTAAGATTATAAAGTTGACTCGCAATCATATAGTTTTCAGGATTATCAATAGGGAACTCTTGGGTATATTTCACATGAAGAAGGCCTCTTGTTCCAAACTGTTGAGCATTTTGGGCCATGCTTTCAATTAATGTCCTAGCAGCAGTTGGTGTTTTTTCAACTAGAGCCCCTCATATAGTAGCAACAATCATGCTTCTATCAGTAAGACACAATCCCTCATAAAAATATTGAATCAAAATTTGGTCACTAATTTGATGGTGGGGGAAACTAAAACAAAATCTTTTGAAGCGTTCCTAGTACTCATGCAATGTTTCACATTGAGTTTGCTTAATTCCACAAATCTCCTTTCTAATGGAAGTAGTTCTAGAAGTAGGGAAAAAATTTTCAAGAAAAAGTTTTTTCAATTCATTCCAGTCCCTAATCAAAGTAGAATCCGAATAGAAAAACCATTCTTTGGAAACTCCTTCTAACGAAAAAGGAAATGACATCAATTTCAATTGATTTGCATCAAATCCCTGGGGTTTCATGTTGACACAAAGATAGCTAAATTCATGAAGGTGTTTATGTGGATCTTCCCCAGGAAAACCATTAAATTTTGGATTTTGGTGAATGAAACCATATTTAATTTCAAACTCAGCAGGTGCATCAGGATATTCAACAAGATTTTCTTAATTGGCATCACAAGATGAAGCCGATTCTTTCAAGGTTCTATTTTCATCCATTGGAATTTCAGTTTCAACCAGGTTTCTTCGAAGTTCATTATTAGAAGATTCACAACTCTGGACAAGGAGATTTCGGGTATCTCTATCCCAATAGTGAAAAGTTCTATCAATTTCAGAATCCAATGGGAATAAATATGGGTTAGAATTCCGGGTCATGCAAAAACAATTTCCACAAGAATCAACTCAAGAAACCTCCCCAAAAATGGCACCAGTTCAAGTGAGGATTATTTGTTGTTAAATCCCCAATCAATAAATTTTTCCCCAAAAATAATGCAATATAGCAGACCCTGAATTGTCTCTCGAGGAGGTTGCAATTTGAGTTGCAAAATGTCACTTTTTTTTGAACGTTTTCAAACGAAATGGAAAATTGGGGATTTTATTAAAGATTAAAGAACATAAAATAAATAAAAAATAACGATAAATATGATTTTAGAATTAGAAAGAAAATTGATAGGATATAAAATAGGTTTGAAACCACAATCAAAACAGTGGTTACAGACAGGCTTTAAACCTCCCGGACACTCCCCTCTTCCTTGTTTAAAATTATCCCCCTATTGAATCTCTCAATGCCTACCTAAATACTTCTAGATAAACACCTTATTTTGCAAGGATATCATATTAAAACCTTAATACGATTGTTTCCCCTCCTATATAAGTGATCTAATTATTTGAAGACCTCAAAATAATCAAACCTAATAGAAATCACTATGCTCAACGGCAAGACCTCACCAAAGAAATTTAAAAAGGTAAATAGACTATTTTACTTCATAGATTGGGAAACCATCCAAAACAAACAAGTTGAAAATATATTCAAGAAATAAAACAACCATTGTCATCCAAGAAATATAAGTTCAAGAGAGATGCAATAGAGATTACACATGAAGATCAAAACTCCGAAGGGAGGGTTCGTCAGTTGTTGTTGTCCGAAACCACTTGGTGCTTAGCCTCGCATCACATGAGTAGCCCACATCATCTCCATTCCAAGAATAGTTTACAACATCTTCATCAAGGTCTCCACAAATCCAACCCCACCCCCCCCCCCTTCAATAGAAAGAAGAGATGTTGAGATAAGGAGAGGAGGGCTGGAAATTCTTCTATCCTGATTCTATTCTCCCAAAGTAGTCTTCTTTTTGGAAACCTCACCAGCCGAATAAACCACTGGACCCTTATAAAGAGTTATTCTAAATAATATCCTCCGCCGCTCCTCCAAAGTTCAGCCTCTTTGAATACGTGATGTAAAAGTTAGAAATAAATTACTCAACAACTCTTGATCTTCCCGAGGAGACTCTTCATATTAAAAATAAGTTTATCACTCACATAGTTCAATAACGAGAGAATTTGACCTTGAAACTCGTCAGTAACACGCTTCATGGAGTTATATTTAACTTAAAATTGGAATTAATGACTTTGAACACCTGTAGCCAGAGTTATGCTTCATTGATTGAGGTACGCTCCACACATCCGAACATAAAAACCTTTCCCAAAGATTAATTTATTTGAGCCCTTACATGGACGATTTATAACATGGTACAGTTGACAAAAGTGAAGACCATATGCGAGGGGTGCCTTAAAAAAAGAATCAGTCGAATTGGATCAATATTTAAAAAGATATGTCCAAATAATCAAACTAGTTGAAAACTGTTAAAATCCAGAATTAAGGCTTTTTCACAATTTAGCTCAAAATACAACAAAATTCCAAAAATCATGAAATTTAACATCTAATGACACATTGGTGAGGATTAAATAATTGAAATTTATATAAAATATAATGAAAATATCAGCTCTATCAGGGGCCCCTAAAATGGGATCCCGACCAGGCCGGCCCACACATCTCCTACCTCGTTGGCGTAGGAGAGAGAGTCGTTGAGGCGTTCTAGGGAGAGGCACTCGAAAAGATTGTAAGTTGGGGTGTGGAGTTGTGGCTCCCTGCATGGCCCTTGGGGGAGGTGTTTGTAATGAGGTGCAAACGCCTCTAGATCCTGTCAGGCCATATCCCAAGTCGGGATAATCCCCTCCTCCTTTTACTGGCATTTGAGGTCATTGATCACTCTCTACTGAATGAATTAAGACATGGAAATAGGGAATGGTCTCTCGGCATTTGTAGGTGTGGATATTGTTACCAAATTGGTGGAGCCGCATGGGACTGCCGGTTTGGAATTTCCCCTACCCATGCGCCGGTGGGCGGGCGGTGATCGAATTCCTACAGCAGCTTGGTTCTTGAAAAGCAGGGAGATTAACCCGTTAGTGCTGAAAGGAAAGGAAACGATGACTAGTGCCACAACGCCATTCTGTCTTCCATGGCTGGTAAGATGGATCCGTGTTGACAACGTCATAGACCTGGATGTCCATCGTTTTTACTGCCCTAACTTCTGGTGAGTTTCACGCCAGGCCTACTATTTGCTTGGCGGGACCCTGCACCGGATAGCTAGATCTGGTGACACACTAGTCTATTGATGTCTCAAACACTACTAATCTCCATATTGAGGAGAAGATCTTCACATCGAGTTCACCATTTCTATTTCCAACGCTTTCACTAGTGTGCATGCATCCGTCTGTGGAGGACGCGCAGCTCTTTCCCCACATTCTCTCTTGCCAATGGCGGCTGGCATCCATGTCTTATTCAAGGACGTTTTCTCTGTGATCGAAACAAGATGATGGGATGTCATTTCAACCTTTCGTGGATTCCTCCTCAGAACTCGTCACCTAATCCGGCTCTCCCTAATAGATTTAAGATTTGGTTCGTGAAACTCTTCCTAGTTCCATATCTTCATGGACACTGGTTAATTACACTGCTTCTGTTGGGACATTCCAAGGGGTCCAGTCAGGGAAGAAACCTTCGGTTGGGGGAGTAGTCACATTTGAAATCACTAGCATGTATGGACGCTGGAACACCAGTGTGTCTGGGTTTCTTCCACTTATTATAGGGCTTCTCGAGGGATAGGAAGCCCGAGGCATCCCACTTCGAATGCGGGGAATCATATTCCATAGTCTTGTATATGAGGTTTTCGTCAGCTTCCTATGTTTAACACAAGGTATGTTGCAGATTTAACGTCTAGAGGATATGGATTGTACTAATTAGAACACTAAATAGAGTAGATCAGGTGATGTGACCCCTGGAGGGAACACCAATGTTGGGGCTAATGTGTGGTTAGCTACCTGATTGTTGTTAAAGTGAATGGGGAACGGGGTGGCATGATCCCACCGGGATTTGGTGGCCTGGGTAAGAACCAAAATGGATTATGGATGGTTAAGTGATGTTGGTGGAAATGAGACAGATTCAAATCGAGGATGACGGTGATGTTGGGCTTGAGTCTCAAAGAGACCTCCTACGTATCCCTATAGAAGGGAATCAAAGTCCTCATAGTTCATATGATGGAGGCTTACCGCCAATTGGGGATTTCAATGGCTTAATACTGGATGGGGTCACAACGGCTTACCGCTGGATGGGGTTACAACGGCTTACCGCTGGTTGGGGTTAGAACGGCTTACCACTGAATGGCAGATTCAGTTTAACGTCGTGCAGGACGAAGGTGGTCTGATGTGAAGGGGGTCAGAACCTGTGGGGTGATGGGCTTGAACCTCAGGGAGGCATCCTATGTACCTTGCCTTGGAAAGGATCAAAGAACTCATAGTTCCGGATGGGGTTGGAACTGACGTGAAGATGGTCGAAACCAATGGGTAGTGGGCTTGAACCTCTAGGAGGCTTCCTACAAACCTTACATTGGCAAGGATCAAAGACCTCATAGTTCAGGATGGGGTTAGAACGGATGTGAAGATGTTTGGGGCCAATGGGTAGTGGGAATGAACCTCAGGGAGGCTTCCTATGTTCCTTTCCTTGGCAAGGATCAAAGACCTCATAGTTCAGGATGGGGGTGAGAACCGACGTGAAGATGGTCGGGACTAATGAGTAGTGGGCTTGAACCTCAGGGAGGCTTCCTACGTACCTTGCCTTAGAAAGGATCAAATACCACGTAGTTTAGGATGGGGGTGAGAACCAACGTGAAGATGGTCAGGACCAATGGGTAGTGGGCTTGAACCTTAGGGAGGCTTCCTACGTACCTTGCCTTGGCAAGGATCAATGACCTCATAGTTCAGGAATGTGTGGGGCCTACTCTCTAGGTTTCCCATAAAGGATTTTATGGTCGATGCTTTCTCTAATACCATGTCAGTCATGCTCGGTGTGAGAAACATGAGGCATTAAAGACCTGAAGATCACGTCGCAGAAGGTGTGTCTGTGGAAGTAGAGTTGGGCTGATGCATAGGTAGTGGATCAAAGAGGAAACAGGGGATTACGCATGGTTAGCGGCCCGAGGTGATGGATATTGGGAATTAATACAGGATGTAGGCCCGGATAGTGACAAAGCCCAGTGGGATAGGGACTTGGCACCTAGGAAAAGAGGAGGGGTAGGGATGATACCTCCTGTAAGGAAAGCTAGGGGCTTACACTAGGGTGTTTGCCCTTTCCCCACAGACAGACGTCGCTCTGATAAAGAGGATCTCATTCTATGTGAGGAATGATATCACTCCCATGGAGACCAGTGGGTGTGTAGAATGTCCATGGTGGGGGAACCCCACGTCTGACACATGGGGTGTGGCCACAGTTTAACGTCATGTGATGAGGATGATGGTGCTTGGCAGTTTAACGTCCTGCAACTCAGACGAGGTGGGTTTTCTCCGCAGCCCTAGGACTTACATAACCGATACCCACCCACCCTTGAGGTAAGGAAGGCATCGACAATGTCATGGTGAGGGGCTATTATGGATCGAACCATTGGGGGGTCCATGTTAGCGTGGCTATGTGAAGAAGAAATAGCCATTAGCATGACTATGTGAAGAAGCATGAGGCAAAGAAACGCCACAGAAAGCATCGCCCAAGGGACTTTGAAATTACTTTGTGCAAACCTGAGGGGCCACACGGGAACAGAGTGTGTGGCACAGGTGGGTTGCGCATAATAGAGGCTTGGACACGATGCCTTAAGATGAGGGCAGCACATGGAGCGCACGTAATTAAATGGTCTGGGGAAAGGTAGGAGGCCAACGTGTAATATTAAAGGTTTTCACACGAGATGAAGGGTATAATTCAATAGGTACAGGTGGCGCACAAGACAGAGGGGTTTGCACAATACAGATGGTTCGTGCGCAAGATGAACCAGGGGTGTGAAAGAACGATGGGTTTCACACAAGACGGACGGTTTGGCACAAGTTGGATAGTCGGCGCACAGGAGCTCCTGACGCAAAGGGAACGTGCGCGAAAGAGGGGACCCCTTGTGTACAATTGACTTTGGGAGGAAATGAAATTCATGAGGATCAGAGGGCCCGCTTGATGGTGCCCCCTCGAGGGGCCAGTCATGCAAAATCCAATACCTGAGTGCCATGGGGTTTTTCACGCACTTGTAGAAGATGGGGTTTTCGCATGGTAGAGCATCACTTCATCTTCTGTTACCATCCCTAAAGGGTGGGGATACGGTTTGTTTTATAGTCGGAGTCCTCGGAATAGCATTCATAAGCCTAGCGCGCAAACTCCCATCGGTCGTCGGCTTGAGCACGCATAGGGGGCCAGACGTGAAAATGACTGTTCGACGTCACCTTGTGTGAAAAAATGGGATCAGGCATGCAAAGTCCCATTCGACGTCACCTTTAGTGCGGAAACGGGTCGGGCGTGCAAATTCCCATTCGACGTCGCCTTTAGCGTAGACACGGGCTCGGGCGTAGCTAGTCATAGAGGACGGTGCTTTGGGTGCGGAATGGGAGGCCAGTTTGCAAGAGTTTTCATGCTAGAAGTCCTCTTGCATGCAACTCCCCGGTCTTGTGCGCTCCAGCCTCCTGGGCCCCTGAATCTCCTCTTTTTTGTCTTGGATTCATTCATTTCTATTTTATCTTCCCGATACGGCCCTTCTCCAAATTTCAGGGTCAACAATATTTCAAGTCAAAAGAATCCCAAATAAAATGTAAGGGGATATCCATATCACAAATCAACCAAATAATAACAGTATCCCTTAGTTTGGAATTCCTTCAATGTTTCCTAGTATCTCACATGTCTTCCTAGATGTAATCTTCCATGTCAATTCATACCTCTTCACTATGTCACAAAGCCAATGGCCCAAAAACTCGTAGTAAAGGACTCACTCCCTAGTAAGCTAGGATGGTTCCACTATTTAATTATCTATAGAGGACCCACGCCCATGCTAACAGGGGTTCTACTCTAGTGTCATGAGAGCCCATTCCCTATGCTAAAAGGGGGTCCCACTTGGTATGGTAGAGGACCTGCGCCTATGTCGATGGGGGGCTCCTCTCTAAAGGTCAAGGACCTGTGCCCTCATGTGACATGGGGGTTCCACTCTAGGAATTGAAGACCCATGCACCATCTGATAGTGGGGTTCCACTTGGATGTTGAGGATCCACACCCTGGTATAACTGGGGGTTCCACTCTGGTCATTGAGGGCCTTCTCCCTACCTAATAGGGGGTTTTCAGGTCCACTAGGTCAAATACCCTGAGAGGGGGGTGAATCAAGGTTTGAAATATTAAAACTCTTACACCTTTGGATCTTGTTTCATCATTGAAAAAAACACACTTATCTCTTTCTCTCTTAGAAATATATGAACAGAAATGAAATCATGAACATGACATAATAATTTTACTTGGTTCTCACTCACTAGGCTACGTCCAAGGAGTATACAATGGAAATGTGCCGATGTACCAAATCCACTAAATATCACTGCTAATTAAAAGGTTTTGGATAGATAACATCTATTCCCAGGCTCACTACCTTTAAAAGATTTATGGTCTACTCACTGCATTCCCATGTGTCACTCCCTATGTCTCTTCCTCTGGCTCACTGCTGGTGGGATAGATAACTATCTTCCTCTTCATTCTATCACTACTCTTGGGAGGGATCCAATCACATTTGATGGACTTGTGGGTCCTTTCATTTCAATGAAATGACAGATCATCAACTATAGGTAGATTCTCTATTGAAGTACCATTTTTAACCATTTATGAAATCCACTTTTCGGTGTACTGTTAGGTTAGCATAAATTGCTTTCGTGAACTGTTCTAGTGCTTTTTAAAGCTTCTTTGAGTCATCTGTAAACTGTCTTCTTTCCTACATGAACTGCATAGTGGGTATGCTATGTGGATTTCCTCTTCCACATACTGCATCCTCTTCAACATACCACCACCTTCTGCATACCGCTTCCAGCTTCCACGTACTATTCTTCTTCCATATACCACTTCCAAATTCTGCATACCATCTTCACTTCTGCGTACCACCTATGGAATTCCTTCTTCTAGATACCAATTATTACTTTGAGGGATTTAGTACCTCAAAAAAATCATTTCATGTAATTTCTTCCATGAACCTATTCACCCTTCACAGAATCACATCTCCATGAATAACTTCTCCCTCACAAACTTCCCGCAAACTCTTTCAGACTTAGCCAAATTTCATTATGGAGAGAAGATGTTTCTAAATAAATTTTAACTTATATTAATGATGATATTATCACTCATTATATTTAAAAATAGATCCATATAATATTTTAATCTGATATTTTCCAAATATTATATGTGGTACTGCATTCACCGCATACTGTGCATCTTCTGCAAACAACAATCATCCCACGAACTATTTTCCCTATGTGGTCTGTGTACCACCTCTCTTCCTTTGTGGTGACCCAAATAACCATATTGTTTTCTAAAAGGATGACCTTCATGGATTCTCAAATAACTACCTCATTTATGAGAATGATAATTCATCCCACATACCTTAAGCCTCCCATGAACTGCATTCTATATCACGAACCACTTTCATGAACTGTTCTCCTTCCGTGACCCATGAGCCTCCCTAAGAACCATTTTTCCTTTTGTGAACCATTATTCTTACCTACTTTTCAATCCATGAAATGTGCTTCATGGTCCACATATTTTGTACCACTATATGGAAATCATCCTTTTCCAAAAACCAAACTCTCGATTTTGAGGCCCAAAAATTTGGAAAACACTAGGAAACTGAGCCACCTAAATTACCTACTTCAAAATTCATTTGGATTTTTCAAAAAACACAATCACATCCAAAACATACCGATAAGACACCTTGATGGGTTGTTTCCAACAGGGTTACACTTCGAAGGTAGCTATAGAGGACCCACGCCCCTGCCTATTGGGGGTTCCACTCTAAATGAAGTATTTGGTGATTCTGAATTGTCATTATCATCATTGGGCGTCACCTTAGTAATCAACATCCCTGGAACATTTCATATAATATCTCAAAATCCACAAACAAAGGAACCATCACATTATACATGGAAACACACTAAATATAGACTACTCGTTGGCCAAAATATGAGTCCAAATGAAGGATATATGAAACTTTGAAGTTTTATAAAAAGTAACTAGGGGGTATATATCATGTTAGGTGACCCACACGTCATGTGGTCCCACTCCACTATCTGGTCATGTCCCTGGCAGGCATACGGCTCCCATCCCTTATAGTAGTACATGCCATACAGGTGGACTACATGGCATATCCAGGCTACCCAGGACCGGGTTGTGTGCTTATAATCTTGTCTGTGTACCAAACCCAATGTTCATGTTATGACCTCATGTACATGTATTTTGGTACACAGTGTTTTGCTTCACATGAGGTTCCACCCATGTGATCTAGTTTTGTCTGTGTACTCTAGTACATAGTTGGGTTCCTGGCCTTGTACACCTATATGGAGTCCTACCCATGGGACCCATCACATGGCTCATCTACCTTTGGATGAGGTACATGGCATGTTGGAGAGCCTACATGACATGTCATATATATACATCTCCAAAATCCTAGTTGTCACGATTAAGTGGATACAAGTCGTGTATTCATCCTCATACATGGGGTGTTGTTGGGTTTTCTACAGAATCTCATATTCTCTTGATGTGTATTGAATATGATTATTTCACCATAGATCCCGACTCATTTTCACCCAAAAACATCATATCATGGTCAGATCTATTGGTTTCGGCCATATTTCAAAAGAAACTAGATCTCATCGACCCACAAGATTTCTTCACTAGACATGTACTCATCACACCTTACATTGGTGATTATTTATCCTTTTATCATTTAAATTGTCAATCAAAACCTACAATCATCCCATATTTTTTCCGATATCACTGGTTTATCCCTCATTTCTGAAACTATTGGGATTCTAGGGGTTCGATCGGGCTCAATACTGCCTATAAATTCATAAATGGGACCAAAGGGTCCAGCCCATAATGAATATGAAGAAAATTATGGGTAAATCACAAGAATAATGTTTTAAACATCTTTGGACAAAAATTCTTCACCAACGATCTGGAGTGGGCATTCAGGGCTATAAAATTGAAAATAACCAATTTAAATCGGTGCTTAGGTTCATAGAAAGGTTGCAATTGGCACAAATCAATATAAGGGATCGATCTTCTCAATATATTTAATCAAAAGGGTGTAAAACACCAATTTTCGAGTCCTAATTGTAGATTGGATCATTCATCTTCGAAGAATGCACCCATCAATGATTGATAGGAGTCAATGTGTCTATTGCATCCTAGTATGCTCCTATCCAACATTTTGTTGTCATTTGAGGTGATATTATAGTGAATGGGGAATGAGGGGATCTAGAATTCTCCCATGGTTTATGTGGTTTACCCCATATAATTCACCATGGAAGTATTCTTATAGAACATTTTGGTGAATGAAAATAAAATAATTATTTATTTATTTATTCCACTAAATGTTCCTCCAACGTGTGAGGAGTCTGAATGCCCCGAGTCAAACCCTTGTATGTCTTCCTTAAGGTAAACCCCAAATTCTAGACTCAATTGTGGTCTCATATTTTTGATTTGAGCTTCCATTTAAGAGTTATCTAGTTTTCTTTAAGAAACTATGTGTGTTAAATATAAAATATATTTAATATTTTTATAAAATTAATTTCAAGCACACCGGACCTCGTAATCACACTAAATCTCCAAACATATTTCTATATATACATAGATATATTTTAAAGCCTTACAGTCCAAAAACTGGGTCTCTTTATAATTATGTTCTTCAATCATTTCACCCCTAAAAAGAAAAACTAAATAAAAAACTCAGGATACTGAGCCCTTACATAGATCTCAAATTCCCAATAACTCTCTTATATGTTCCCATGCTACCACAATACACAATCCAAGGAGATGGTCCACCCATGTAGTGTCCTCTCCTATTGATTGTTGTCCACCACTGGGTTCTCCCCAATGGTGACTCCATCCTTCATGTTTATATCACCCCAATATATGATGTGTGTGGGTTCACACATGTATCTCCTCAACAGTGACATGTGGAAGATGTCATGCACCCACTCTAGCTGTGGGTGTAGGATGAGGCACCAAGCAGCCTCACCAACCCTCTATATGATCTCAAACGACCTGATAAACCATAGGGATAACTTAACTCGCTGATCGAACCTTCATAATCCTTTTCATTGGGAGAATCTTAGGAAAATTTGGAATTCTAAATTGAACTCCAAGGGCCTATGATGGAGATCTATGTTAGATTTTTATCTACTCTGGGTTAGCCTCATCTACTCATGGATGACCTAGACTCTGTATATCATCAGTTTTGCCATCTATTGTCCCACATGATATGTCTCACTAATCTCTATCCAACATAAGGGTGACCATAAGGGTCTCTTTTATAGGGTATAAAAAAGTTGTCATGCCAATGGTAGAGTAGAAATTGTTGTTGTACACAAACTCTACAAAGGGAATGTGATCATCCCAACTCCATCCAAAGACTAACATGCAATCCATTATCATATCCTCTAACACCAAGATAGTGTGCTCAGTCTGCCCATTGTTTAGGGGGTGAATGATTTTACTCATCCTAATTCAGGTCAAGAATTCTTACTATAGGCCTCTTTAGAATCATTACATAAACCACACATCCTGGTCGAGGACAATATTTGAAGGAACCCAATAAATGAGAACAATCTCATGTACATACAACATCCCCAAGCTCTCCACTAAACTCTACTCCCTTGTAGTAATGAAGTGTTCCGACATCTTCATTTGGTCAACTATCACCAAGATAGCATCATGAACCTTTGTTATTTGTATAATACCTGTCAAAAATTCCATGGATATGTCATCTCACTTCTACTCCATGATCTCTAGGGGATGCTATAATCCTATCAGAACTTGTTTCTTAGCCTTCACCTTTTGAAATGTGAGGCACCAAGATATGAACTCAGCTATGATTTGTCTCAATCTGGACCACCAAAACTATCTCTGATGGTCTCTTTACATCTTACCCACACCAAGATGTATATTTAGGGGAGAATGGTGGAACACATACATCACCTCCACCAAAAATGTGACTAGGAAAAGCTTCCATATCTGGAAAAGGATGATGTGATTCCATCCTTAAAAATATCCATCATGCGATTCACCTATGTATATATGATCATTTAATACTTCATAGTCGATGTCTCATAGTTGGGACTCTCTCACATTCTCAATAATTAGAGGAGTCAACACCATCGACTGTAGAAAATTTGTACCCTCCTGCTCTACTAGGTTCAACTATAAATAGGTCAACTACTCTAAATTATCCTATAATAAGAGATAATGGGACTTTATATTAATGGAATCTACTACTTTGTTTCACTTCCTATAAGTATAGAATATCTCTAATTCATAGTCCAGCAGGAACACCAACAAGCACCATTGTCTCAGGTTCAAGTCTCTTTGTGAGAACACATACCTGAGACTCTAGTGGTCTGAGTATACCATAATGTGATCCCCCAAAAGTTAGTTCCTCCACATCCTAAAGGATAATACTAATACTTCTATATATAGGTTTTGAGTTGCATAGTTCAGCTCGTGGTGTCTCAACATCACCAAATCATTTGTTATAACTCCCTTTCGTTGTGTCAATACACAGTTGATCCCATATCCTAATGCATCGGAATACACTATGAAATCAAATCCTTTCTCTGGTCGTCTCAATGTTTGAGAAATCATTATCCTTATCTTATACTCCCCAATGGACTTATAGAACCACTTAGACTAGGTAAACAGATGCCTTTACCATGTCAGGGTAGTCAAAGGGGTTGTCATTATTAAAAAATATACAACAAAATCTTTTAGTAACCCACCATAGTATGAAATATCCACACCTCTAACATTCTCTTTGGTAGATCCTAATAAAGCACTGCATCGATATTTGTTTCTTAAATGGCTAAACCATGATCAGAAATGACACGACCCAATAAGGGAACCTCAGGAATCTAGAACTAGAACTTTAATGTATTTTCATAAATTTGGTTCTCTCAAAGAAAATCTAGAACTATCCTCAAGTGCTCTGCATGTTCTTCCTCTGATTCAGAGTAGACGAGTATGTCAATGATGAAGATAACCACAAACTAGTCCAGGTACAACTATAAAACCTAGTTCATCAAATCCTTAAACATGGTTGGGATATTCATCACACAAAAGGGCATCACTATGAACTCATAGTATCTGAAGGTACATTGGAATACCAACATTAGAATATTATCCTCGCAAACCCTCATTTGGTGGTATCCAGACCTAATATGGATCTATGAAAACAATCTCACACCTCCCAACTAGTCAAAGAGGTCATGAATACTAATCAAGGAGTAATTTTTCTTTAGGTTTCCCTATTTTATTAGATGATAATACACACAAATCCACAAGTTCCCATCCACATTTTTCTTGAACAACACCAGATATTCCCTTGGAGGACACACTAGTTATAATGAAACCTTTCTCTTAGAGGTCCTCTAACTACAAATATAGATCCTAGAGGCCAGTAGGATCCATTCGATATACATCATAGTATATAGGAGTCGTTTTGGGATGAAATTGAAAGAAAAACTCCATCTCCCTCCTTAGAGGCAGTTATTGAACATTCTTTGTGAATACGTCTATATAATCATTCATAGTAGAAGGAACCTAGAATTCCTGAAGAACTTGTTGCACCAAGTTCTATACTGTCCAATTGATGGTTGATGGGTTTAAACCTCCTTATCATAGAACCCACGTGTCTCTCTATGATATCTCTCTTGCCAGAAAATGAGAATCTTTTCCCATTAGTGTGTAGGCATCTGACTTGTCTACATTGATAGTTAATTTGGTTGTAGACCATGGATATCCAATCCATACCCAATATGACATCATAGGGATGCATTATGATAACCAAAATTTCCTGTGTTAACCTCTCTCCACCAATAGATATCTCACACTTCTAGCAGATAAAAGAAAAAGAAGAAGTGTTCCATCTAGGAACCTCAAGATGAAGTTGTTGGCCTAGTGCCTCAACTGAGAGCTCTAGCTCTCACACTGGGACCATATAGAAAAATTAATGTCTGGAACATGTGTCTAATAATATTATATAAATAGTATAATAAAAACATATCATACCTATAATCATCTCATGTGTCTCGGGGTCATAAACCTCCAAAGCCTATAGTTATTTGTGTCCTCGACCACTAACTCCATGTGCCTGATGTGGGACACTTGGTGATGGTTATGGAAGGACATCATAGCATCATCTGCCACTGATATCTCCTCTAATACCCTTTCTAGATCCACCTCCCTGGGGAACACCCTTCCCTTATTTGGGAGATCAGTTATCATGGTGTTTCCTCTGTCATAGCAGTCCATTGGATATATTCTTATGCTACTCGGCACGTCGGGTCACGCAGTATCATGCTATGTGACCACGCTTGTCACAAGAAAAAAACAAAAACTATCCCATATTCCTAATTTCTCAATGTTTCACCTGACCATGTGATAGTGTCTGATCATGGGTGGGTCTCCTATGTTGATATCCTCATGCCTAGCATCTTCTAGCTACTGTAGAAGAATCAGCTCTGGGGAACCCACTACCATTTCCAGTAATCTGGCATCCCTCTGATAGAAATCCCCCTATCACCAGTGTCAAATACATCACCACAATATAAGTGTGGATGAAAAATGGTGAAAATCTAGCCTATATCTCTTAGAAGAGTCCCTACTCAATCTTTTGGTATCAGATGTAGTCGTCTCGGATCATGTTAAGGGAGTTATCTGTATGGTTTCTGAACCTCTCCATATACTTATCCACCATAATCCCTCCATACTACAGATATAGAAGCTCTTATTTTTGGACTTATTATAAGTAGGAGGGGTAGTAATACTCATGGAACAATTGTTGGAAGTCGTTTGATGAGAGTGTTGACTCATCATGAATCTATGTAACAATTCTCCTCTAGTGCCACACTGCTCTATGGAAAAGGCTAGTTGTCGGTACAACCACCTGATCTGTTAGCATCTAGATAAGCCAAAAGACACATAACATCAACTCTAGTCTATCCTATAATACCTAAGTATATGGTTCACCATGAAACCTCAGTGGCCTTTGGCACTGGAACTCGTAGAGCACACTAAGCATGGACACATCCTCAGCCTACTCTATTGGAATGATCTGATCCTCTATAGGTTTAGGTGATACTTCTTCCCATATGAAGTAATGGAGTCATGGGATAGACCCTAAAATGAAGCCTCATCACTCATTGGATCATATTCATGACCCAGAACTGGTATCCAAGCTGGATGTAGTCATGGAGGCATCCTGAGTTTTATCTTAATATATTACGGTTAGATGAGCATATATATATATATATAAATATATCAAAAAATGGGGATATGACTCAAGAAGAATAGTAAAATACTTTATCTATAACGCCCCAACCCCAGTTTCCCAGAGTCGGTGCATTATTGCATAACATTGGCATGATCACAAAAGATCATGTCTCGAAAGACCGATTAGTTTAGTAGCCTTGGAAACACTAGATACATTCATAAATGTTACATTACATCATAAAGTGAAAAACTACAATAAGGAAGTCTCCATAGTCCACACTCATGTCCTCTTCTAACTATCCCGGCAGGTTATTCATAAAATACTTCTTCACATCCTAGAAAATATTAAAACATTGAATGGGGTGAGGTCAGATGCTCAGTAAGGATAACAATATTGCGGAAGCTTTCATAAATAAACATTAACATTTAAGTCAATATATAACTAAAACAAAAGCCTTATTAAACTTGAACTTAAGCATAATATGGAAAAAATAAAATTAAATAATGCCATTTACTTACTCACATGGATAATATACTAGTACAAATAATCACATGCAATATCAATAACCACTTTCATAATGATGGAATGCATAATCCAGGCTATCATAACCACGTAGTCAAGGCCTCGTGCCAAGACCACAAATAAGATTTTGTCAAGGCCTCGTGCCAAGACACTAGTTTGTCTCATTAGACCTACCGATGCAATTTTTTTATAATATAATTAAGTTTAAAATTTCTCAAATATACTCCAGTGTTTTTCTGAAAACATTATGCAAGCTTCTGAAAATAAAATAACCAATTCTGAGACTGCTCGACTAATTACAGGCCATGATGGGTCCACGCCCAATCCCTTCATGTCTACCACACTCGAGAGTCGGGTTTTCTGAAAACATTTTTAAGCTTGCGTTAAATACGTATACATTTTCACTGGATTTTCATACATTTGAGAGAAATATCTCTCTCTTTTTAAATCATTTAAAAAAATTTATGGCTTGCAGAGGAAGACGAAACTCAAATAATGTTCGTGGCTGTGAAGAAGTAATTTTCACCGCATACATACGACAAAAAAACATTCCTTTTTGTTGTTTAGTAAAATTCTTCGTATAAAAAGATTCCTTTTGAATAAAAGTAAGAGTCAAAGGGGTTTATACACCGTATAATGGAAATTTGTGTATAAAACAAAATATGCCTCAATGAAAGGATATTGAGACGAAGTCCCTTACAAAGATCATTTTTTTAAATAAAATAGATCTATTATGTGTATTTACTATAAGTACACATAATGAAAGTAAAAATACAAGATATTACATAATAATATCATGACATAATTTGAAAGTAGGAGATTAACCCAAAGAATGGAAATTGGGTTAAGAAGTTCCCTTACCTTGCGTCTTGTCTTGACTCGACCGTTCTTTAACCTCCTGAATAATAAACTAGAGTTAATTTATAATTGCTTAAGATCCTTTTTCAAGTTTTTTATTCCTTTTATATCACTTATTACCATGTTATGAACATTATGTAATTGTTTAAATTAATAACGGCCGTTTTGTCGATCTTTGGTACTTGAGTCAAAAATAAACATCTTATAATTACAAGTTGTTCATGTGGTGAAATATTCATTATATCCAGAATAATATTCATGATATAGATATCATATATCTCATATATATCCAGTATATACATGAATTTATAATATTCCATAACGTTTAGAGGTAAGTAATGAAATGCACCGTTCATGGAGACGGTAAGTCGTACGTACGCATGAACGCTACTTTCATTTCTATTTCGTATTTAATGAAACCATAATGATATAAAGGAATATTATAATTATAGTATAATATCATATATAATATCATTTACTCCGTCCTTTATAAATCCCTCATATGGCATTAACGATTCAAATCACTTTGAGGGGGTGGTAGTCCGCACTTCCTAAAATGAAAATATCGTGTTTACCCATAATGGAAACAATAAGGGTATTCCATAAATGAAAAATACAGAACCTTAAGTAAATCATAAAAATATTATATATCATTTATAAATAGAGTGACATCTTAATGTCCACCTTTGAAGGTGTTATATGAGTGTTGAACAATCATCGTTTCGTGAGGCAGAAATTCTCCATCCACAGAAACAGTATGTTCTTTAACCATTAGATGTAGGTGTGTGTAAGTGTAGCTCGAATAATTCTTAAGAAAGCATCCTAGTATATTGAGTATACTGTTGTTGTTACAAAATAAATGAATAAAAAGAGTTTAGGGGGTTGGATAATCAAAATAAAACAAAATAACATAAGAGAATACATTACCTTAAAATGGGGTAACTCTTTTGATTTGAGCCAAAGGCTTCCTTGGGAAGAATTATGCCCAAAGTGAGGCTTCTAAGAGTAAGGGAGGGAAGTTGGGAGAGTATTTTTGTAGAGGTTGGACGAGCCAAAAGGCATTTAATGTGTGAGTAAGGTGGTAGTGGTGGGGGCCTTTTATAAGTGGAGAGGAGGGGCACTCTTGGAAAGTAATGAAATGTTACTTTATTATATAATGAGTTTCGGATTTTAAAGGTCCCACACTTATATAATTCGAGGATAAGGTGATAAGGGTTCGAAATAGACTCACCCAATAGGTTTTTGACAAGTGTAAGCCTTTTATTTTACATCATCTTTTCATTTTATTTAAATCGTTAATTAATGAGGTAATCACTGCATTATCATGGTGTCATAAATAATTTAATTTATTTAATGTCTAAAAATTATAAAAAAACAATAATGATGTAGGAAATCTTTTTATTTATAATTAATATTTATAGTCAAAAATATGACTTGTATAACCTCATTTAATTTTTTTTAGTAAAACAACTTATGATTGTGACATTTTTATTTTAACTTTAAATAAAAGTTATTTATGTCATTTTCCTACCAAAGTGGCTCCATGGGGTCCCCAAGTTGACCCATGGATTTTCTTAGTCGTCCATGACACATCCAATAGGGGTAGGGAAAAGTGTAAAGGTATTTTCATATTTTTATAATATCATTTTTACCTTAAATATCACTAATTACCTTTAATCGTGATTAATTAAACTTAAAAGTTACTATTCACCAAAAAATTATTTTAATCCCATTAAACCACATTTTACTTCCTAATGACAACCATGTATGTCGGATTTTTGAAAATCAAATCACAGAAGTGGTAATATTTCATTTAAACGAAAAATCAGTTATTTAACTACCACTTAGTGGTTTCACTATTCATCAAAATTTGAAGTTTTTCAGAACAATGGCAAAATTTCACCCTAAGCTATAATTTATATTCCAAATTCAAAAATGATGTCTATTTTAAAAAATTCCAAACATATAATTTTCATTAATTAATTGTATAATTAATTCCCGATGTCACAACAAATAGCGTGTTTTAAGAAACAATATATATCAAAAGATTGACAATTATTTATGTCCAATTTCAAAGTGAAATTAATTATAATGACCACCATTGGATAAAATGGTAAAAATATATTATAATTATAATTTTAAACCACTAAATAGTATAATTTATCACTATAAATTATTTTGATTAAAAAAGTTGTTTTTAAGTATTTTTTACTATTCATAAAAAATTGGAATTTCTCAGAAAAATACCAAAAATTCAACATAGGCTAATTTTGATATTCCGAATCCAAAAATGAAGTCCATTTTGAAATATAAAATATATATAATTTCAAAAAGTGGGTATTACTATTCATAACTGTAACTTTTATTGGTCACGGTGTGTTAGAACCTTGAACTTGCATATAATGCAAGCTATTGCATTATTGAAAGAGAAGCGTATCGTGAAAGCTCGGGGTGTTACATTCTTACCTACTTAAATAAATTGCATCCTCACAATTTGAAATTTATCTTTGAAAATAAAAGGATGAAAATAGAAAATACCTTTGTGGAAAACCAACATCATAAATAAGGTTAATAAAAATATAACTTTAAAAGAAATAAAGAGAAGTACAAAGGTCACCCGAGATAGCCCATACTAGGATTCTCTGAAAATATGGATATGGAATAAAAACAAACCATCAACATCTGATGGAGAGTTTTAGAACACTGGATTAGGAGAAAGTTAACCATAAGAAAATAACAAACTTGTGATTGGTTAAACAGTCATTGAATCCCCAGTTGGAAAAGTTAACCGGTAACATTTTTGTTTTAAGTTACCTTTTATAAAGATTAGGAATTTATTTAGGATATTTACTAAGAATGTAAGGGAATATACATACTTGTTATGTAGAATTTCATTCTTTAATAAATTTTTACCACAAACCCATCTTTTACTCTAAAAGGTAATAGAACTCGAAAATATTCTATTTATCATAATTTTATAAGGTTCTAAATATTAACACATACCATTTAAATTAGTAAAACTATTTTGTAATAACAAGGGACTTCTTGTAGGCTAGTGGTAGGTAATAAAGGCCTGTCACACTATGGTTGTGGGTTCGATTCCTGCAGCTTTGTCCGACACGACGGGTTATGCCCCACCCTACAGGTTTTCCTTTTCCTAAAACTATAGTATTATAATATTCCAAAAATAATCTTCATAAATGTTTTAACCTTAAACAATACTATCCAATGTTCAACTTAATCCATTCCAACCTTTATAGTTATCCAAAATACCTCCGTCCAGACTTTCTCTAAAAGGTCCTTAAATTCCAAAATCAATTGTAACATTAGATTCCCCAAACAAAGTAAAGTTCCTCTTATTGTCACATAATAAAAATATGATAACCTTCATAATATTAAAACCCTAGTGAAAACAACAAGTACTGCAGTATAATCCTTATATATCACATTATTCTTATAACCAGAATATAATCCTTGATTCCAAAAACACAAATATATTAATTATTCAACTTCATCTGTAGCAAAAACATAAGCTTGGCCTTGATCCCTTGGCCTTTTCTGAGGTAAGTTTCCTTGGCGCTTAGGACAATCATTTACATAATGACCCATTTCCCTACAATTGTAGCATTCAACATTGATAGCCTCTTTCTTTCCCTTACAATCACAAGCCTGGTGACCTTTTTCTCCAAATTTGTAACAAACTCCCATTCCTTTTAAGCAAGTACCAGGATGATTCATCCCACAATTATCACATAATGGAAAATCATTCTTTCCCTTTTTTCACTTTATGTGTCTCTTGTTCCACCGTTCTCTTCTTCTCTTGCTTTACTTTGTTTTCATAAGACTTAGAGAATTCCTTTTCTGTCTTGATAGCACACGAGACTATATCCTCGTATGTTGAGAAATATTGTGATGCTAAAGCTCGACAGAGAAATGGTTTTAACCCATCAAAGAAACAATAAATCTTACTTCTTGGGTTACATATATAATCTGATGCATGCCTCGCTAACCTTGTATAGTTAGCCTCATACTTTGTGACATTCTCATCCTCCTTTTGTCTCAGACTTAGAAATTGCCTTTCCATATCTGCTCGATGGTCATGTGGAAAGTATTTTTCTAAGAAAAGATCTTTGAACTCTCTCCATTCTATACTTGATACTTCTTCATCTTCCTTTGTATTTTGAATCAATGACCACAATTGATCGGCATCTCCAGTGAGGCGGTAAACTACCATGATAACCTTCTCCCTTTCGCTACTCCCCAAGGCGTGGAATATTTTCTCTAAGGAGTTTATCCATTGCTCAGCTACTAATGTATTTGTACCCCCATTAAATGTTGGAGGTTGTTGCCTCATGAAGCGGTCTAACATTGATCCTCCACGTTGCGGATCAGGGTGCTCCATACGAGTAAGGTTATTATTCATAACCTGAGTGAGTTGTCCCAGTATGGTAATAAGTTGATCAGCACCAGTTGTATCTCCAGCTCCACAATAATTATCTTGAGCAGGAGGGAAATCCCTACACGGGGTGCATGCATTGATACAGTTTCCATTCCTTCCACTAGGCGCCATTTCTAAACAATGGCATAAACTAGATTAGTTTATGAATCAAAATACATAATTCCATACTTGTAAAACACTTAACACTAATTGAACTATTTATGGATATAATCCATAATCATAAAAAAAGTTTTCTTTGAGGAAGTATATACTCATAACCCTTCATAGTGGTTTGTAAAAAAATGAGAATTATCCTAAGCATATCCCCCGGGAGTGTCGTAACCAAGAGTGCAGCAAGGCTCATTGTCGTGCACCAGTTCCCGTTCGAGTCTAGCTCAAAGCGGTGTTTTCGGGGTTTACCCCTAGGTACATTTCTGCCAGAGCCGCCTCTACCTGCTTGTATCTAGACAGGGATGTATTTCTCAGAAAACTCAAAAAATCTCTATAATACCAAAATTCTAGGAAGTTATTCTATAATAATCCTCAAAGTCTATCTTTGGGCTATGTGCTCTAATCAGAGTTTATCTAAATCTAGCTTCCAAGGTTAGTACTAAACTGCCTCTGATACCAAATGTAACGCCCCAACCCCAGTTACCCAGAGTCGGTGCATTATTGCGTAACATTTCCATGATCACAAAAGATCATGTCCCGAAAGACCGATTAGTTTAGTAGCCTTGGAAACACTAGATACGGTCATTAATGTTACATTACATCATAAAGTGAAAAACTACAATAAAGAAGTCTCCATAGTCCACACTCATATCCTCTTCTGACTATCCCTATAGGTCATTCATAAAATACTTCTTCACATCCTGCAAAATATTAAAACATTGAAATGGGTGAGCTCAGATGCTCAATAAGGATAACAATATTGCGGAAGCTTTCATAAATAAACATTAACATTTAAGGCAATGTATAACTAAAAAAAATCCTTTTTAAACATGAAATTCAGCATAATATGGAAAAAATAAAATTAAATAATGTCATTATTTACTCACATGGATATTCTACTAGTCGAAAAATCACATGCAATATCAATAACCACTTTCATAATGATGGAATGAATAAAGTCAGACTATCATAACCATGTATTCAAGGCCTCGTGTCAAGACCACAAATAAGATTTTGTCAAGGCCTCGTGCCAAGACACTAGTTTTTCTCATGAGACCTACCGATGAAATTTTATTAGAATATAATTACGTTTAAAATTTCTCAAATATACTCCAGTGTTTTTCTGAAAACATTATGCAAGCTTCTGAAAGCAAAATAATTAATTCTGAGACTGCTCGACTAATTACAGGCCATGATGGGTCCACGCCCAATCCCTTCCTATCTACCAAACTCGAGAGTCGGGTTTTCAGAAAACATTTTTAAGCTTGCATTAAATATGTATACATTTTCACTGGATTTTCATACATTTGAGAGAAATATCTCTCTTTTTTTAAATCATTTAAAAAAAGTTATGGCTTGCAGAGGAAGCCGAAACTCAAATAATGGTCCTGGCGGCGAAGAAGTCATTGTCTCCGCATACGTACGACAAAAAAACATTCCTTTTTGTTTTTTAGTAAAATGCTTCGTATAAAAATATTCCTTTTGAATAAAATTAAGAATCAAAGGGGTTTATACACCGTATAATGTAAAGTTGTGTATAAAACAAAATACGCCTCAATGAAAGGAGATTGAGACGAAGTCCCTTACAAAGATCATTTTTTTAAATAAAATAGATCTATTATGTGTATTTACTGTAAGTACACATAAAGAAAGTAAAAATACAAGATATTACATAATAATATCATGACATAATTTGAAAGTAGGAGATTAACCCAAATAATGGAAATTGGGTTAAGAAGTTCCCTTACCTTGCGTCCTGTCTTGACTCGACCGTTCTTTAACCTCCTGAATAATAAACTAGAGTTAATTTATAATTTCTTAAGAACATTTTTCAAGTTTTTTATTCCTTTTATATCACTTATTACCATGTTATGAACATTATTTAATTATTTAAATTAATAACGGTCGTTTTGTCGATCTTTGGTACTTGAGTCAAAAATAAACTTATTATAATTACAAGTTGTTCATGTGATGAAATATCCATTATGTCCAGAATTATATTCATGATATATATATCATATATCTCATATATATCCAGTATATACATGCATTTATAATATTCCATAACGTTTAGAGGTAAGAAATGAAATGCATCATTCATGGAGACGGTAAGTCGTACGTACGCATGAACGCTACATTCATTTCTATTTCGTTTTTAATGAAATCATAATGATATAAAGGAATATTATAATTCCAGTATAATATAATATATAATATCATTTACTCCATCCTTTATACATCTCACATATGGCATTAACGATTCAAATCACTTTGAGGGGGCGGTAGTCCGCACTTCCTAAAATGAAAATATCGCGTTTACCCATAATGGAAATAATAAGGGTAAGCCAAAAATGAAAAATACAGAACCTTAAGTAAAACATAAACATATTATATATCATTTATAAATATAGTTACATCTTAATGGCCACCTTTGAAGGTGTTATATGAGTGTTGAACAATCATCGTTTCGTGAGGCAGAAATTCGCCATCCACAGAAACAGTATGTTCTTTAACCATTAGATGTAGGTGTGTGTAAATGTAACTCTAATACTTCTTATAACAAAATCCTAGTATATTTATGATACTGGTGTTGTTACAAAAGAAAATAATAAAAAGAGTTTAGGGGGTTGGATAAGCAAAATAAAACAAAATAACATAAGAGAAGACATTACCTTAAAATCGGGTAACTCTTTTGATTTGAGACAAAGGATTCCTTGGGAAGAATTATTCCCAAATTGAGGCTTCTAGGAGTAAGGTAGGAAAGTTGGGAGAGTATTTGGGAAGAGGTTTGCTGAGCCAAAAGGCTTTGAAAGTGTGAGTAAGGTGGTAGTGGTGGGGGCCTTTTATAAGTGGAGAGGAGGGGCACTCTTGGAAAGTAAGAAAATGTTACTTTATTATATAATGAGTTTCGAATTTTAAAGGTCCCACACTTATATAATTCTAGTATTAGGTGATAAGGGTTATAAATATACTCACCCAATAGGTTTTTGACAATTTTAGGCCTTGTATTTTACATTATCTTTTCATTTTATTTAAATCGTTAATTAATGAGGTAATCGCTGCATCATCATGGTATCATAAATAATTTAATTTATTTAATGTATAAAAATTATAAAACAAATATCATGATATAGGAAATCTTTTTATCTTTCTAATGAATATTTATAATCAAAAATATGACTTGTATAACCCCATTTAAAAATTGTTTTAGTAAAACAACTTATGTTTGGGACATTTTTATTTTAACTTTAAATAAAAGTTATTTATGTAATTTTCCTACTAAAGTGGCTCCATGGGGTCCCCAAGTTGACCCATGTATTTTCTTGGTCGTCCATGACATATCCAATAGGGGTAGGACAAGTGTAAAGGTATTTTCAGATTTTTATAATATCATTTTTACCTTAAATATCACTAATTACCTTTAATCGAGATTAATTAAACTTAAAAGTTACTATTCCCCAAAAAATTATTTTAATCCCATTAAACCACATGTTACTTCCTAATGAAAACCATGTATGTCGGATTTTTCAAAATAAAATCACAGAAGTGGTAATATTTCATTTAAACGAAAAATCAGTTATTTAACTACCACTTAGTCGTTTCACTATTCATCAAAAATTGAAGTTTTTCAGAACAATGCCAAAATTTCACCCTAAGCTATAATTGATATTCCGAATTAAAAAATGATGTCTATTTTACAAAATTCCAAACATATAAGTTTTATTAATTAATTTTAAAATTAGTTCCCGTTGTCACAACAAATAGCGTGTTTTAAGAAACAATATATATGAAAAGATTGACAATTGTTTTTGTCCAATTTCAAAGTGAAATTAATTCTAATGACCACCATTGGATAAAATGGTAAAAATATATTCTAATTATAATTTAAAACCACTAAATAGTATAATTTATCACTATAAATTATTTTGATTAAAAAAGTTGTTTTTAAGTATTTTTCACTATTCATAAAAAATTGGATGTTCTCAGAAAAATACCAAAAAATCAACATAGGCTAATTTTGATATTCCGAATCCAAAAATGAAGTCAATTTTGAAATATAAAATATATATAATTTCAAAAAGTGGGTATTACTATTCATAACTGCTACTTTTATTGGTCACGGTGTGTTAGAACCTTGAACTTGCGTACAATGCAAGCTATTGCATTATTGAAAGAGAAGTGTATCGTGAAAGCTCGGGGTGTTATATTATCCTATATGATTCATGTACAATTGATCCCTACAACCAATGTCTCTGTATTTTGAGTTGACATGCCAGTAGTAGAGGACCTGGTGAATGGATATATGAGTTTCATGTACCACCACTGGACTCTCTAGCCTAACATCCTCACTCAAGAAACTCTAACATTGTTGACCTAAACCAAACCAAACCCTCTTAAGGTGACCATTCCAAACAAAGTCCCGAGGAATTAAATTCCTTTTATACCAATCATTCATGACCCAAACCAAGCTGGGTCTCGAGTCGTAACTACCACAAGCATGACTTCATAGGCTAAGGGTAGTGACTAATGCTGAAAGAATATCAAAACTCGAGGAGGCCTTTTCCTAACTACCTATACACACACATATCTGTATCAATGAAAAAGTATATAAGTAATGATTAAAAGATGAAACACAACTATAAATTAAATAAATCATGCATAACCTCTATTTTTTACATGAGTATGATAGTGAAAATAGAAAATTAAAGGGAAAAATACATTCCCAACTAGAAATATGTCTCAACCTAAAAAAACTGGAAAAGTAAAATACTGATAGCGTATAGCTCTTGAATCCCAAGATGCAACCAGTATACATGGTCCAAAGTACCAAGTATCCCTAATCTCCTATGAAGTCACCACTAACTCTTCCATCACATGCATAAGACCTTAAAAATTTGGGAAAAGAATGAGTAGGGGTGAGTATATACATTCCCAATAGGACATTCTAAAAGATGAAGGGGGAGAAGTAAGAGATACCACATGAATGGAAATATAGTATATAACATAATTTATAGTGAAATATAATAGCTCATCCCAAACCCAGAGAAAGAAACCTCTTCATAATATAAGGATCTCAATAGGGTGAGTAGATAAACTATACGTTGGGTGTTCACAACCTATATTAAGATATTAGACTCATCCAACATTGAGAAGATAAACATGAAAAGTACATGTCATGCCCCATGCATTTTCTACAATAATGGAAAAAGAGTAACCATATACAAGGTGTTGATATAGAAGAATATATATATATATATATATATATATATATATTCTTAGTCAAAATAATATCAAATGATATAGTAAGGGGATCTCAATATCATAGGTCAATCCAAGAAGAAGAGTATCTAATGGTTCCAAAAGTCCATCAATGATGCCTAGCATCTCAAGCATCTACCTATGAGTAACCGTAAAAGTCAATACATGCCTCGTCACTATTCAGTATAGTCAAGGGCCAAAAACTCGAATTAGAGGACCCACACCCTAGTACTCAAGGGTTTTTTAGATCTTTAAGTATCCATAGAGGACTCACGCACATGTCGATGGGGGGTTACACTCTAGTGTCATGAGGAACCACACCCTATGTTGATAAGGGGTCTACTTAGTATGGAAGGGAACCCACACCCATACTTATGAAGGGTTTTACTCAAATGGTTGAGGAACCTACCCTGGTGTGATAGGGGGTACCAATCTAGTCATTGTGGACCAATGCCCTAACTGTTTGGGGGTTCCACTCAGAAGTCAAGGACTCATGCCCTGGTATAATAGGGGGTTCCAATAGGGTCATCGACGACCCATGCCCTACATAATAGGGTTATTCCACTCCGAAGGTAGCTATATAGGACTTGTGCCCAAACTTATGGGGGTTTCAACTCTAAAATAATCCTCTAATGATTCTACCAAATCACTGATGTCATCGGGCGTCACCTCGGTAAGCATCATGCCCATAACATTTCACATCATATCTCAAAAGCTAAATATAAGGGTCACATTGTGTTATATGATGAAAAACACTCAGTATAAGCTACTTGTGGGAAAAAATCCAAGT
Source organism: Viscum album (assembly GCA_963277665.1). Taxonomy (NCBI): domain Eukaryota; kingdom Viridiplantae; phylum Streptophyta; class Magnoliopsida; order Santalales; family Viscaceae; genus Viscum; species Viscum album. The sequence continues at coordinate 1,870,062,770 of OY728121.1, forward strand.
CCAAACTAAGGATATATGGAACCTTTAATTTTACTAAAAAGGAACCACGTGGTACATGGCATTTGAGGGGACCCACACAGTGTGTGGTCTCGCTCCATCACCTAGTCGTGTCCCTAGCTGGAAAACGGATCCTAACCCATGTAGTAGTACACCTCGTATAGGTGGACATAATGGCCTATCCAAGCTACCCAGGACCAGATCATGCCCTTCTAGCCATGTCTATGTATCAGGCCTCATGTTCGTGTGCCGACCCTATGTCGGTGTACTTTGGTACATGACATGTTGCTTCACATGGGGTGCCTCCCATGTGATCTAGTTGTGTCTGCGTACTCAGGTACATGGTCATGTTCCTAGCCATTTACTCATACATAGATTTTTGTCAGTGGGACCCATAACATGTCTTGTCAACCCAAGGACAAGTTACACCACATGTTAGAGATCTTACATGCCTTATCATACTAATAAATCTCCGACACCATAGCTACCACACTTAAGGGCATGCACTCTATGTGTTCATCCTTTTACACGTTGGGAAATTGGGTTTTCTCAATAATCTCATATATACTTATCATGTGTTGAATCTATCCACTTCACCATAGATCCCAGCTCCTTTTCCCCAAAGAACATCAGATCTTGGATGAATCTTTCGTTTCTAAAAGTTATTCACCAAAAAATGGATCCCATCATCCCATGTGAATTCATCATTCAACCTGGACACACCACATATGATTAGCCACTAGAAGAGGATAATATTCATTGTTAATTTATATTGTTTTCATGTTATTTTTTATTCATAAATACCATTTTAGTGCATTTTACACTTTGAACATCATTTCACATCATGATTTCAATTCTTTCCTAAAATGCACTATTAAATGGTACAATCTTGAACATCTCATAAAACACCAAATGTTCTTGATTTTATTTTCATATTTTATTTTCATGTCTTCCATGCTATAAGGAACAATTCATTATTTTGGATCACTTGGAGATTCAATTTGGAAGACCACCAAAGTGGGCTTTGAACCAACCACATTCTGGGTGAAGTGAGCTGGACAGAATCCCAAAAAACGTACTGTAGAGGCCATGATTCAAGCCCAAAGAGTCTAAAAGTTTAACTGGAGATAGAATAAATAATGGGGAGAATTTAATTTAACAGTTTCCCAAGACAATTCGAATGTTTTAATGGAGTTCAAGGTGGCCCAAGGTGAAGATGCAACTCTGGGCCTGATTCCGCGGCCCAGAAAAACAACCCACCATTTAAATCATATCTCGCAAGCCACAAATTATTTTGGGCTGAAATTTTATAGGATATTAGGGAACATCTGGGGATTCATTTAAGTCTTGTATGTCCCACTCCAATTCAGATTATAGAAGGATATTTCTGCACTTATGTTCAGTGGATGAAAGTCGGCTCCCACTTCAAGGTGAGAGTTGAAAAGTATCCTCTACATTTAATGTCCACCCACTTTGGCCTCCCACAATTAATTAAAGAGACTTGGGAAGTGGTGTATCGACCCAAGGCTTCCTTTTTTCCTATTTAAGTCACTATTAGTGGAGGATTTAGGGATCCTTGGTGCTTTGTTTCATTGTAATGTTATGCTATCAATTTGATGTTGTAATCGTTCTTCAGTCTCATGTAAGTTGTTTGAATTACATTAGTTCTTTATAAAAGTTATTCATTTCGTCTTTTTATTTTATTCTTCTTTTCAGATTGACACCGTTTCCCCAAGGTGTGGTCTTATTCACACCAACACTTGTGAATTTATTCACACAATGGTGGAGTGATTGTTTCATTTTTTTATTTTTCTTCTTCAATTCTGCCCCTATGAGTCTACTTTCCACTTCCTTTGAGATCATAGAATCAATAGAGGGATAAACCCTTATGGGTTGGTCCTAGGGAGTTTCATGGGGAATATTGGATGTTAATTTATGATCTAAAATTCTATAATAATTTCATTAATTTAATATTTCCATTTGATGATTATTTTCTTCTTCATCTTCACAAACTTTAACAATGACACATTTCGAGTGCTAGTACGATCCAATTCCTTGGAGGGATCATTAAATTGATCCTCTAAGTGAATTGGTTATTAGACTTGGAATTTTTTAAGGATTAAATTGGTGAATTATGTTGAGGAATTATATCATTTTGTGGATAAGTCTTGAATTAGTGAACTGAAATGTTATAAGAAAATAAATACATCCAATCTAACCCTATTAACAACTTAGGATCAAATCATCTCCATTAATTGTTTTAGACTAAGTAATTTTATGTTTTTTCTGTTTTTTTCTCTAAATTAAATCACTATTTTCAAATCAAATCAATCCAAATAGTTGGCCACTCCATAGCCAAATCTCTCCAAATTCAGAGTGTCTCTAGGTTTCTTCTTCGGTCCCTAGGGATTTAACCCCTACCTGTACTACAACGACCGCATACCTATAGGGTAAATTTGGGCAACACAAAATTTTGGGGCCATTTCCGGGGACCCAAGTAATCACCTTAGATACTCAATTTCTTTTCTCACCCCAAATTTTCTTTTTTAACCTCCATTTCTCTTCTCTCTTCCACTTTCTATTTTTCTGTGTCCTAAAAATCTGAAATCCAAATCTCTCTCTAATCCAATGGATTATCTTCAGCAATACCCCAAAATAGAACCAATCTGGAATCAAATTGAAAATTAATTTTGGGAATCAAAAAAATTAGTAATTACTTTGATCAACCATTGAATGATTACCCCGCACCCAATGAGACGTACAATCAATGGGATAATGAATGTTTAAATGATCAATTTCCTACCCTCTCAAGGATGATTGAAGAGTCCAATATTAGTGAAGTACATAATGTTCAACATCTCATCCTATCTGTTCCTCAATCATTTCTTGAAAAATTGTTTAATCAAATGGAGATAATTAATTATGAGGTTTCATCTTTGTGGTTAGAACTACAAAAAATTAAAACATGTGAAGAACTCACTTTAGAATTTAGGAATTAAGAGTTAGATAATGAATTGAAATGGTCAGGTAATGTTGAAAGTCAAGCTGAAGAGTGTTTAAATTAGAAGGAATTTGATTTTTTGAATTCAAAATATAATAACTTGACATCGTGGATTGAGTTTACTGAACATGGCTCCATTAGTGAATTTTTAGGACCACCGATCACTAAACCATTGGAAGAAATCCAAAACATTGATCTCATACCCACTCCTAGAATTCAAATGGACACTTTTAGGGATGAATAATATTTTTATAAGGAACTTATTCATTCTAAAAATTTTGTAGAAGAAACTGATTTTGATTCTAATTGCCAAGCTTCTTTAAGAAAATTCAATGAACACAAAGTCAAAATCATTGTCCTTCCTTCCCAAACTGAGTATCCCATCATTTGTTTTAACAAATATCTTGGGGTTTTCATTCATTCATCTCATGAAACCCAAAAAGGGGGGTTAATCTTCGATTTATTAGGAAATACTACATAAGAAAAAAGATCAACCATTTCTGATATTCCTTGAATTTCCCATTCATTTTAGAAAATAGGATTGTTCATGAATCAAATTCAAAATCTTCTTACCAACCGCAAGGGATACACATTTTCAATCATATTGAAGTGGAGAAATATGAGGTCATTAAAATTTTTAAATTTGGAATTGGATTAGTTGGGGGGTTCAAGTCAAGATAAAGATGTTAAATTAAGCGCTTTACGGGAGGCAACCGATGGTTTTCAAGTTTCCAATCATTTTTTTGTTTTAATCAACTTTATATTTAAAAAAGGAATAGTAGATCATTTTGATATCATTTTATTCTACCTTATATTGTTGACATGTTCTTCTTTTATAATTATGGATGGGTATGAAAGGGGATAACCGTATTCATCTGTGTCATGCGGTGTGATCCCTGAGTAATACCTTACCCAGAAATTTAAAAGAAGACAATGTATCATCAGTTTATTTTATTTTATTTGAGTTTTTTTAGGTTAAAAAAACCTTAGACTATTGACCTGTTCTTCTTTTATGAGTATGTATGGGTATGAAATGGGATCACCATATTCATCCGTGTCATGCGGTGTGATCCCTGAGTAATACCTTACCGAAAAATTAAAAATAAGACAATGTATCATCAGTTTATTTTATTTTATTTATGTTTTTCTAGGTTAAAAAACCTTAGAGTGTGGACATGTTCTTCTTTTATGAGTATGGATGGGTATGATAGGGGAGAACCATATTCATTTGTGTCACGCGGTGTGATCCTTGAGTAAAACCTTACCCAAAAATTTAAAAGTAGAAAATGTATCACCGGTTTATTTTATTTTATTTATGTTTTTGTAGGTTAAGAAAAAAAATTAGAATGTTGACCTATTCTTGTTTTATGAGTATGGATGGGTATAAAAGGGGATCACCATATTCATCTGTGTCACATGGTGTGATCCCTGAGTAATACCTTACCCAGAAATTTAAAAGAAGACAATGTATCATTACTTTGATTTAGAAAAACAAAAAAACAGGGAAAACCATAAAAATGGTGATACTTAGAATTAAATAAATCATCATGTTGTTTGTTTTTCTGCTTTGTTCTTCTTTGTATGGTTCAGGAACTATTTTGTATGATACATGTTCAATCAAGGAGGTGCCTACATTCCCGAAGAGATCAAAGGAGTAATCTGGAGCATCATGAACTTCAACCTCAAAAACGAAGTGAATTTGTTCCATGTTTATCATTTTCAATTTCCTCTTTGAACTCCTCTCCTACCCCCATTCTAACATTTTTTTCTTTAAACACTAGGGACAGTTTTATTCTATGTTGGGGGGAGATGAAATAAAAATTTTGATCTTGTGTGAAAAAAAATTGTGTTGAAGGAAAATTTTCATGAACTTTGAACATGATAACACGCATTTCAAACTCTGAAATTGGATATCAAATAATTTTTAATTCCTTGATTATGATTTTAATGCAAGTTTAAGTTCATGTGTATATATTTTGGAAATTTCGGTTGTCCGATGTGACTTTTCACCATTATATTTTCATCCATTTAATAAAAAAACACAAAGAAAATCCTCTAGATTGTGGGGTTTTATTTAGAGTTCTTGGGGTCCCATAATAAATTGCATAGGGTTGGTGATCATTTTAATTTTAACATGAGTATTAAAAAAATCAATTGCGCATATAGTAATGGATTGACCTAATGTGTGGCTTTCAGCACTTGGGGATCGTGACTCCATAGTTGTCTGGCCCGGAGTTGGGTATTTTATCTCTATTTTTGGTAATTTGAAAATGTTTTGATTACGTTAACTCGAGATGATTCCCAAGTATGTGAGCTTCACTTGGTGCCCTAAGGTCTTTGAGCCTGGGAGTTGTCAGCAAAGTCTTTCTACACGGGTTGACTCGATTGAGTTCAATTTCAATTACCATGGAAAAATTGAAAAAAAATCAAACAAAAAAGTAAAATAAAAAATGAGTAATCATCTTAATATTAAAATTTTATTTCTCCTAGCGCTTCCATCTTTTCTCCCTCAAATGAAAATGAACCCCCTTGTCTATTGTGACGCACAGCACTTCATCATGCTTAATTGAAATTGGATGAAATATGGAGATTAATTTGAACAAAGGAATGGGATTAGGATTGGTTTATGCCTCTTTACTTATCTTGTTTTAAATTATTTTTATGGGTTTCATAATTTTTTTATATGAGGTCTTTGGGTGAGCAATATGTATTAAAATGTTTTTGGAAAAGGTCTTTTGAATTTAATGTTTGTGAGATATATTTTTCTCAGGACTAGAAAAACTCAAGTTGGGGGTGTGATTAGCCACTCGAAGAGGATAATATTCATTTGTAATTTATATAGTTTTGATGTTATTTTTTATTCATAAATACCATTTTAGTGCATTTTACACTTTGAACATAATTTCACATCATAATTGCAATTCTTTCCTAAAATGCACTATTACATGTTACATTCTTGAACATCTCATAAAACATCAAATGGTCTTGATTTTATTTTTATATTTTATTTTCATGTCTCTCATGCTATAAGGAACAATTCATTATTTTGGAGCACTTGTAGATTCAATTTGGAAGACCACCAAAGGGGGCTTTGAACCAACTACATTCTAGGAAAAGTGAGTTGGACAATAGCCCAATAAATGTATTGTAGCGGCCATGATTCAAGCCCAAAGAGTCTCAAAATTTAACTGGTGAAAGAATAAATCATGGGGAGAATTTCATTCAACAGTGTCCCCGGCTAATTCAAATGTTTTAATGGAGTTTCAGGTGGCCCAAGTTGAAGATGCAACTTTGCACCAGATTCTGCGACCCCGAAAAATATTTCACCATTTAAATCATATATCTCACCCCAGAAAGTATTTTGGGCTGAAATTTTACAGCCCATTAGGGGACTTATAGGGATTCATTTAAGTCTTATATGACCCAATCCGATTTAGCTTTCTAGAAGGTTATTTCAGCGCTACTTTTTGGTGGATGCAAGCTGGCTCCCACTTCAAGGCAAGAGTTTAAAAGTATCCTCTACATTTAATGTCCACCCTCTTTGGCCTCCCACAATTAATTAAAGAGACTTGGAGAGTGGTGGCTCAACCGAAGGCTTCCTTTTTTCCTATTTAAGGTAGTAGTGCTGGAGGATTTAGGGATATTTGGTGCTTTGTTTCATTGTAATGTTATGTTATCGATTTGATGTTGTAATCGTTCTTCATTCTCATTTAAGTTGTTTGAATTACATTAGTTATTTATAAAAGTTATTCAATTCCTCTTTTTATTTTATTCTTATTTTCACATTGATACCATTTCCACAAGGTTTTATCTCATTCACAACAACACTTGTGAATTTATTCACACAACGGTGGAGTGATCGTTTCATTGTTTTATTTTTCTTCTTCAACTCCGCCCCTATGAGTATACTTTCCACTTCATTTGAGATCATAGAATCAATGGAGGGATAAAACCTTATGGGATGGTTCTAGGGAGTTGCATGGGGTAGATTGTATATTATTTTATGATCTAAAATTCTATAATCATTTCATTAATTTAATTTTTCCATTTGATGATTATTTTCTTCTTCATCTTCGCCAATATTAACAATGACACATTTCAAGTGCTGGTACAATCCAATTCCTTGGAGTGATCATTAAATTGATCCTCTAAGTGCATCGGTGATTAGACTTGCAATTGTTTATGTATTAAATTGGTGAATGATGTTGAGGAATTATATCATTTTGTGGATATGATTTGAATTAGTGAACTGAAACGTTATAAGAAAATAAATACATCCAATCTAACCCTAGTAACATCTTAGAATTGACTCATCTCCATTAATTGTTTTAGACTAAGTAATTGTATGCTTTTTTTATTTTTTTTCTTTAAATTAAATCACTGGTTTCAAATCAAATCAATCCAAATAGTTGGCCACGCCATAGCCAAATATCTCCAAATTCAGAGTGTCTCTAGGTTTCTTCTTCGGTCCCTGTGGATTCGACCCCAACCTGTACTACAACGACCGCATACCTGTAGGGTAAATTTGGGTGACACCAACACATTTCACCAGTGATTTTTCATCCATTTTTCATTGAAATAATCATTCAAAACCTGAAATAATCCTATATATATACATAATTCATTGATCTATCCCCCATTCATGAAACCATTGTGATTTCAGGGGTTCGATCGAGCTCAGTATTGCCTGAAAATGTTGAACCGGGACCCTGTGGTTTAACTGGTGAAGAAAGTGATGAAAATGAGGGGGAAAATCACAAGAACAAAGTTTTAAACATGGTTGGTCAATAATTTTTAACCAACCATCAAGAATGATCATCTTTGGATTGAAAAAAATGAAAATAACCAATTTAAATCGATACCTAGGTGGATGAAGAGGCTATAAATGGAACAAATAAATAGAAGGTATATTTCTGCTCAATATATTTAATAAATAGGGAATAAAACAAAAAATGAAGATTCGTACTTGGATATTGTATCACTCTTCTTCTAGGAACATGCCTAACAATTATTGAGATGATTTGTTCCTTCTGCAGTGTCCTAATGTACTCTGATCTGGTGTTTTATCATCGTTTGATGTCATTTTCCAATGAAGGAGGAAGGAGGCTCTCTTTAATTATCCTAAGGTTTATGTTTCTAACCCAGTATAATTAATCATGGAAGTATTATTATAGAACATTTTTATATGTAAAAATGAAATAATTAATTAATTAATTATTCCACTAAATGTACTAACAATGAGTGAAGAGTCTGAAGGCCCGGTGTTGACCCATTTTATGTAACTCCTTGGGTAAAACCCATTTTCCAAAACTCAATCGTGGTCATGGATTTTGGATCTAAGATTCCATTTAAGAGTTATCCCATTTTCTTTATGAAATCATATGTGCCCAATATAAAATATATTTAATATTTTTATAAAATTAATTCCAATAAAACTGAGCCTCATAATTCCACGTCATCTCAGTTCCTAGCTCTGGAAATATGTATAGAAATATTTCAAAGCGTTACAAGTAAAAATTTGGGTCTCTATATGTGTTTTCATATTTATGGTTATGTCTTGAACTGCCTATGCATTCCTTGGTTAAATCTGTTAATTATAAGTATTTATAACTCACATGTAATTTAAGGGAACCAAAGGATTGGTTAAAGAGGTATTACATAAATATAATTGGATATAGAGGTCCTAAATAATAATGGAGAGATGGATGACTCATAGAGCATCATATTTAATTTAATAATAAATAATTGAAAACAAATGTCATAAATTAAATTAATACATCCCAAACATACACAACTCTTTTTCAATCTCATGAATGGTGATAAATTAGACATATATGAAAAAATTAAATAGATAAAATTCATTTATTATTCATTCCTTATTTATACAGATAAATTTGTTTGCATTAAATAATTCCATATCTACTTAATGACCATCTGAATCCTCTTAGAGAAAACCATCATAAATTAATTAATGTAAAATAAATTTAAGAACCAATAGTTTCATATTTATTATAATAAATTAATTGAGAATTTAATATTCTTTTAAACACTTATTAAATTTCTAAAAACTAAAAGTTCATATCAAATCAATAAGGATTTAATGTTTCAATTTTCAATTTAAGTTATTTTAATTCTTTAAGTAATTGGGAGACTGTTGGGACCACTTTGTGTATATGGTTGTTTTTTTTGTCAATATTTGTCAATGAAGATCAAAATTAAGGAGATCAAGAAGTACTCCAATGAAATGGAGGAATGGAAATTCAGATGATTGTTGTATCGATCATAAGTTCAAAGAACATGTGTCAAAGGTGACACATTGTTTAAAACAGTGAATAATGTGAGGTATAATCCATATGATGATGATTAAATAAGAATGGGGTTTAGATGAAGACCATGCAATTCTTCATGATTGCTTGGGAACCATGCAAGAGACTTCTTGAAGAATTGAATCACATGTTTTTCATGAAGTAGAGAATGATGGTTCTAGAAGAAGACAATGTGAAAAGGGATTGGAATTCTGATATGTCCATGCACTTCACATTGTATCAAAATATGATGATTCTAAAGCCGATCTATCAAAATATATATATATAATGATAGTGGAGTTTTTTTTTGAAAGAAGAAGAGTTGTTGAAGGATACAAATCACTAAAAAGAAGTGTTTTTGAGGTGATCGTGCTTTTTGACAAAGTAAACAAATGACATAAAAATTTGTGTACAAAGGAGATTCCATGGTGGAATGTCGAGTTCAAGGGCTCTGGATAACGATCCATGTTTGATTCAAGAACGTCGACAAAGGAATGGATGATCTGGAGGTGGTACAAAAAGAGCAGATACAAGGTGGCACCGTTTCCCAGTGTTTGCCAAATTTTTGGGCCTAAAAGTCGACAAATGGAGAAATGTGATTTTGGAAAAGATACTTGTGAATTGTGAACTTGAAGGAGAGGAAACTTGTGCGCCATATGTTTTTCAAGATTAGAACATGGAAAATGGAAAGGGATAAGGGCCGCGCAAGTTTTGGGCTGGTCGCACAAGTGACTTGTGCACTGAGAAAGGACTTTCATGCCGATTCCTAGGAGGTTGGAAAGTTGCGTACCTATTGTTCTTCATGATCATAACTTCAAAATATGGCAAAGGAAAGAGGGTCACGAAATTATTGGTTTGGTTACGCAAGTGAGTTACGCGACTGAGGCTAAGGCAGTGGAGCTGCACGCCGGGACTTGCATGCGGGGAGGACACTTGTGCGCCACCGCGTAGGGGGTCCAGTTTGCCTATAAATAGAAGACCACCCCTCCTCATTTGTAACTAAGTTCAAGACTTAGAGATTGTTCGAGCTCTCGTCGTGCTAGTGGTTGAGCCGCGCAAGTGGTAGTTGGGTCACGCAATTAGAGGTTTCTCGCCGGTTGATGGTTGTGCGCACAAGGCAGTTTGGGAGAGAAAGGAAGTAAGTCAAGCAGGTTTGATTTGAAGAAGGCAGTGTCACACAGGTGGTTTGGTGATACCTGCGCTCCAGTTTGGACTTGCGCGTTGAAGACTTGCATGCCGTATTGGTACTTGTGCGCTGGGCTTGGAGGAGAGAACCAGGTGTTGTTGGAGCATGCCCGTCTTTTTGGAGCTGCACAAAAGCTAGAAGATTGCCAGATACCTTCGGTGCAACTGATGATGTATTCATTTTCAAAGATGGAGGAACAGTGAAAAATTTGGTTTTATGAAGAGAAGTGGTACCGCACACACATGACTGGTGTTTAACACCCTCGTTGTGCTTTGCGGAGAGAAGAAGAACGGTTCGTGCAACTAAACTCAGATCTTCACAGAAAGAGGAGAATATATCAATACAATTAGGTGTTAGTATTTGGAATCAAAGGAAGAGAAGAAGAAGATTTTGTGCATTCAGTTGTTGCACTAAAGAAGAAGATTTAATACAAAAGTGCAGCAACTCAGTGCTCTAATGAAATAATTGTCTCATGCTGAACTGGATATGAAAACTTCAATGCAAATCAATTAAAGAGACCTTCATGTCTATAAACTGAGTGTGACTTCACCAAGGGCAGTGATCCAGGGGGAGTCAATGGGAGTGACTTGGGGGACGTAGTGAGCTATCTCTAAATAATTGTAAATACAGTGAGCTTGGGACAGAGTGACTTTTCCCGAACCTTTGTAATCCACAGCAAGTGAATTATAGTGGAATTTGGTATGACCAACGACTTGTCTGCGTATGCTCCTTGGACATTGCCCTTAGTGGTGAACCAAGTAAAAACTTTTGTGTCATCTCTTTGAATATGAATGTTTCATTGCTGATCATATCCATCATACAGGTTTAACTACTTCCTACCAACGTGGGAACAAGATCCACAAGTTTAAAAAGAAAACGTTGACACCCTGATTCACCCCTCCCCTCTCAGGGTGTCTCGATGTCCTATAGAGACAACATAGCTTGTACTATCTAGATTCACCAAGAAAACATCGAATCAAAAAAATGTGATTACCAGAAGGCTCGGAGTTTTGAGTTGGGGTTGAGTGCCAATATTTGGTCAATGTTAATTCCCATGTTCCTTCCTACCATTTCAGTGGTAGTCAAAAAGGATTCTTTGGTAGAGGCTGGCATAACTAGAAAAAAAGGTTTGGGAGGATCCTTAGTTGGTACTATCATTATCTAGGGTGTATCTTTTATCGAGAAAAAGAAGCTAAATGTAGCTAGTTTTCTATAGGACTAGTTTTTGGGTATTTTCTAGACTATAAAAGGTTATATGGTATCAGTTTGGGAATACTGGTCATACCAAGCCTAATTCTATGGAGGCTCCCAAGACTTTTTATCTTTGTAGGAAATCTGTCTATGTCGAAAAAAATTTCCAGGATGTACCAAGGTAGTAAGGTTGTATCCACATTCACCAAGGGATCAAGGGTTCATACAGATGCCATCAAGGGTGGTGGTTCTTATCCTCAAGCTAAGGGGGTTTTCATTTGGAAATGAAATATTATGACAGATCTATGGTTATATGTATTTATACAGTGGATTATTCACCATAGGAATTTAAAGCAGGGATATGCACTATTAAATGTACGGTCTTTATTTCATCTTCTATGGTGCTAGATTTTTTTGATATATGTTCGCCTTATTATTTCATATCACAAAATATAGTTGCTATTTTGGGATTGTGTTTGAAGCTAATTTTTTTCTTGTTGGATCATTCCACACCATTGGGTAAGAGGTCTTAACAATGTTTCAATTTCCCATCATGTTGACTGATGGTACTGGACCATGAGGTGGAGTGGGACATCTTAGTGCACTATCTTGACATATTCTACATGGTTATTTAAATGGATTATATGAATAGTGTTAAGTCCAAGATATAATTTTATTATATTAAGGTTCACTTTTTATTTTCTAATGATTTCACTCATGTTTTTCAACGTGAGTGGGACTCTAGACCAGGAAGAGAAGGGAATGTTGTTCCTTATGCTGGGGTATTCTCAAACCAATTTTCAGAGATGTTTTTGGATATTGTTAACCAATTTTTATATAGTCAGATAGTTGTAGTGGTTTCTACATACCAAAAATTCTTTCCAGATTTTTTCCAAGTTTACCTCCCTAGATAGAGTTTGAGTTTCCAATAGACCTTGTACCTAGTAAGATGGCCATTTTTATGCCATATTATCATATAACACCTACTAATCTTGCTGAACATAATGTAATACTTTTGTATCTAGAGGATAAGGGATTTATTCATCCTAGCATGTCACGATGGGCTTTGGATATCCCATTTTTTAAGAAGTAATATGCGAGCCCAAGACATTTTATTGACTATTGGGTGTTAAGTTAGGTGACCGTCAATAAAACATATTCATTTCCTAGGATTGATGATCACTTTGATCAGCTTAGAGAGGATCATTGGTTTTTAATGATTGACCTATAGTCAGGTTACCACCTTTTGAGTGTTTTAGAAGAGGATACAACTAAGATAGGGTTTTGGATATGGTATTGGAATTTTTTGATATTTTGTTATTACATTTGGAATAACTAAACCTATTACGGTGTTTATGTAATTTATGAATGAAATCTTTCATCAGTTCTTGGACTATTTTGTTGTGGTGTTCATGAATGATATTTTGGTTTAATCCGAGTTAGAAGAGGAGGACATGCACACTTTGGATATCATTCTTAGTACATTAAAGGAACATAGTTTGTATGATAATATTCCCAAATGTGAGTTTTTTATTCAAGAAGGAAACTTTCTAGGGAATGTTATATCTAAGAGGGGTTTTTAGTGGACTCTAAAAATTTACAGGTAGTTATGTCTTAGGAGAAGCCCAAAAAACTGTTTGAGAATTGAATCTTTTTGGGGTTTTCTGGTTATTATTGGTAGATTTTTTAGGAAATCTCAAATATTGCATCTCTTATGTTATATTTTACAAGTAAGGGTGTAATGTTTGAGTGAAAGGAAATGTTTTAGATATGTTTTTAGGAACTAAAGGTGATATTTTATTCATCTCCTATTTGTATTCTTCCAGAACTATGTTTGGTCTATGATGTTTTTTGTGATTCCATAGATATGGGTTTGGGTTGTGTCTTGATATAGGGGTCATAGGTGGTAGCCTATATCTCTCAATAGTTATGCTCTCCTAATAATAATTACACTACCCATGATCTTGAGTTTACAATAGAAATTCATGCATTAAAAATTTTTCATCACTTCCTTTTTGGGGAATGGTTTAAATTATATTTTGATCATAAAATCCTTATATATATTTTAAATAAGAGGGATTTGAACATGATATAGTGAAACTGGGTGGAGTATCTCAAGACTTTTCATTTTGATATTTCTTATACTCAAAGAAAAAGGATTATGGTCACTGATACACTGATAAAGAAATAAATGACACAAGCATTGAAGGAATCAGTGGAAGGGTAGTCTTTGATGGGTTTGTTTTCTAAGATGAGCTTGAGAATGGATGAATATGGTGGGTGGATATGTCTGGAATCAATGAATGAAAACTCTTTTCTTGATGAGTGGGTTCAGCTTGAGTATATTTTTGACCCTAAGTGATAAATATTTAGTAATTTTTTATGGTGGGTGACCTTACGTGTGAGGTCTCGATCTACTAGTGGTGCTTCATGTTTCAAAAAAGGTTGATTTTTCCTTTTTCCTTGAGGTAGGTGTTGATAGATAGTGTACACCATTCTTCCTAGTCCGTACACAGAAGTAATTCTAATATGTATCCTGATTTGAGACATCAATAGTGGTGTTTGAGGATGAGATGGTTGATTGTAAATTTTGTATCGTGATGTTTTACTGTTAAGAGAATTAAGGTGGAACCCAAAATACATACTGGTTTTTTGTAGCCCGTACCTATTCCGGTATAGAAATGGGATGATATTTACATGGATTTATTTATTAGTTTACCATATACTAATAGAGGGAAGGATGTGATTTGGGTTATCATTGATCGACTCACAAAATTGATTCATTTACTACATACCAAGGGTATTATTAAGGCGACAAAGTCTAGGGACTAGTAGTTATGGGAGATTGTGAGACTTCATGGGGTTCTCTCTACGGTTGTTTCTAGTAGTGACCTGAGGTTCACATCCATGTTTTGGAAATATTTGTAGGAGGACACATGTTCCTAGTTGAAAATGAGAACATCATGTTATCAATAGATGAATGGAAATATATAGAGATCAATCTAAATTCACGAGGATATGCTTCGGGCTTGTGTGCCTAACTTTAGTGGTTTGTTGGAAATAAATTTTCCTTTAGTTGATTTTTACTAAAATATTAGTTATCAAGACCCGATCAAAATATCACCCTTCAAAGCTTTTTATGGGTGGCCATGTAGATCTCCCCAGTGTTGGGTAGAGTTGGGAGGGTACTCCTTGGTTGAACTGAGTATTATTTTTGAGAATATGGAGAGGGTTCAGTTGATCTAGAAGAGATTTATCATGGAATATAGTTATCTAAAATCTTAAACAGGCTTTCACCGCTAGCCACTAGAGTTTGTGGTTGGTGATCGTGTCTTTATTTGAGTTTCACCTCACTTGGTGAATCTTTATTTAGGTAATAAATATAATTTGGAACCATGATTCTTGATCCACTTTGAGATCATTGGAAGATTGGGAATTGTGTCTTATCGGTTGGACTTAGTGTCTCATTTTACTTCCACCCAATATGTGTTTCATATTTCCCAAATGAGGAGGTATCAACCAGATAATTATAATATGATTGAATGGTAGGATTTCAATCTTCATCCTAAAATAATTTTTTTTGAGAAAACATTTCAGATTATGGATCATCTAGATAATCTGTTTCACTATAAATTGATTCATTTCTTCTATATATTTTAATAGTGGATATGGGGTATCCAAGATATATGGGAGCAGGAATTATTCATGAGGTAGTAGTGGCCTTCACATTTGTATAGTATATGATCTTGAGGAATTTTTGGGGAATGAAACATGTTATTTTTAGGATACTATAACACCATGTTACCATAATTTAGGTATGATTTTTTTTGTTTATGGTTTCCCTTTTTGTTTCGATGCACTGTAGGATTCTTGGGAATGGAGAGACTTTTATAGGTGAAATGACCAAAAGTTTTGGGATAAATATTTTTTTGTATTAATTAAGTCTAGGTATAAATGTGTAAATGTATTTAGAGGGTGATCATTTGTACTATAGAGACTTATCTTTTGGTTTCAATGGTTTTCTACAGAAAACTAGGTTGAGTACTGGCTACTAGACACATTCACATTGTGAATGGGTTACATGATGTGAATATTATTTAGGGAATATATTTTGAATGTTTTTTAATACATGATAATTTTATAGGCCATAAAACCATTACATGTTGTGAAAAAATTGATTGAGTTCTAATATAATCTTAGGTGATGTCTTTTTTGGTGTATTTTTAATATGTGATATTTCATGCCATGAAAGAAATTTGTGATTTGAATCCCTCATGTCCAGTGGATTTAAACATGTTGGACACCTCAATATTTTTTCATTCAATTTTCATGTTTTCCTCTCAAACCTATATAAATTTTTCATGATCTCCCTCCTTTTGGATCGATTTGTTTTTTATTTTATTTTTTCGGTGATTACACTACATATCCCTGGTAAGATGTCTTTATAATTCCTTGATTAGATCATTCATGGAAGCAGTGTTGGATGAATTTATGATTCATATTCATGATTTAGTTTTGTTTTTTATAGATCATTTTTAGTTTCTTGTCATTATTAATATTTTGAAGGTTGATCCATGGGTTTTCAATATTTTTTTTCAAATGCAGATAGTTTTCTATCATTTTTGAGGTAAGTGTTTCTTTGAGAGTGTTTCTAAATCATGAATTTCTATATATTCATGTTAATCCCTATAGATTGTTAATTTTAATGGATTTTCTTTGTTATAAAAGGGTTATTACTAAATGTGATCATGGTTTTAGATTTTTTTGGATAAACATAGAACATTGGGAACCTTCAGTACGTCAAGAAATGGGAATAGGTGACCCTAGTGTGTTTTACACCACTAAGAGTCACTTTTTTGATACCAGTAGACTATTGTAGGACTCGATATTAGTTGGAACCAACTTATTCCTAGTTTAGGATTTTTTAGTCTAGTAATTATTATCATAGTTTGGGTCCCAAATTTTGTTCTTTGTCTTTTATAACTTGTTTATTGACCGATGGTCTATTTCATGGATATTTGACCACATGTTTAGTTTACCTATGTTTCATTTTTACCTGATTTATCCCTATATTTGATGAATATGTTATAGATTTTTGGAATAAAAATGAATGTTTAAAAATGGTTTTATTTTGTAAAATTCTTTATATACTAGATTTCCATTAAACCAATATCTTGTACATTCTTGATATTATAAATTTTATAGATTCTTTGGTGATATCACACTATTCTCTATGCTCACACCCTGCTTTTTTACTTTGGGATGTTTTAGACCATTTTTACAGGACTCTATGTAAGGGAATGGAATTTTGTAGCCTACTAGGTTCTCTGGTCATTTTCTCCTTCATATTGGGAAGTATTGGTGGTGAAAGATGGGCACATAGAGACTCAGTGGTCTTATATTATCATTCTTTTTGGATTAACCTATTTGGATTGGGTTGCATGCATCTTATTGTATCTTTTTATTCCACAGTTTAATCTAGTTTTATTTCTTATTCTGGTTGTATTAAATACTTGTTTCCATTATCTTTTTTTTACCCCACCATGTGATTTCCATCTTGGGTGGTTGGTCTATTTGACCCAGGTTGGTTCTTTACAAATTTGTATTAGAGGGAATACCTAGCCTGAAGTGTTATTGATACTACCTAGGTGTGGTTTAGTTTCTTGGTAGTTAGGTGTTAGGACCATTGGAATTAGGATATTAAGCATGGAAAGGGGCCTGGCTAGTTCACTTTCATGAATAAATCAAAGTTACCATGGGTTTTTGGGGATTTTTTCCAAGCTTGAGACTTGGTGGTTGAAGTTATTTGAATGAACTAGATATGGGGTTTATTTAAATGGACATTTTATTTTCCTAATGTTCCATCTTTGTTTGAAGAATTTGTAATTGATTTAAATTCTTATTGTGTAAAATCATTGATATTAATACATGAAGTTGGTCCTATTATTTTGGAACATTCCCTTAAATGATTGGTTTTTTCATGTGATTTTACGTCATTTCCACCTAAAATAGATCTTCCAAAACCGAGTGAGGAATATATGAGATAGGTTATATAGGAAAATCCATTAATGGACCCTTATTTTTTAGAGGTTTAAATCTTAATTATTCATACTCTGGGCCACTCAAGTGAAGGGAACCCCGAATGAGTAGTGGATCACGGATAATAATATACAAAGAAGCATTCACCTACCTTTTGTGGTGAAAAAGGACTAAAATAATATAAATAATGGATTTAGAATATTGATAGGATATTAAAATTATTTAATAATCCTGAGGACTCTAAGGTGTGTTTTTATAATGTATATTCATGAATGGCTAGGAAGAAGATAGTGAGAATCAATTGTGCAAGATAAGTTGCACAATAATCATATCTGAAATTCTTTTAAAAAAATATTAAACTATAACTTTTATCCAAAGACATTTTGTGTGGAATAGAACTAGGACTTATTGACCTTGGAGATGTTAGAGCATAATTTTCTAGAGTATTCCACCATTTTTTCTGAGTTGGTACACTTGGATATAGATCTAGTCACTAAGGATTACCTGAAGGCTTAGAGGTTTGAGTTGTGGTTAGGGATGGTGTTTAGTTAATTTTGACTCTATTGTGACTTTAAAACTATACAGAGGTAGTTTATTAGGAAGCTTTTTCGTAGGATAACATATATGAAACAAAGGTTTGTTAAGAGACTCAATTGGTACTATCATTTTCAAGAGTGTATCTTATGGCTAGAAAAGGATGCAAAAAGGTAGTCAGTTTTCTTCAGGACGAGTTTTAGGGGATTAATCAGGATAGAATCAAGTTTTTTTCTATAAAAGTGGTAATCTTTTTCAAAACATTACTAATTATGTGAAGGCTCCCAATACTTTTCACTGTTGTGACCAAAATGTTCATCTGAAAATTGTTTGTGAAATGACGTCCCAAGATAGTAAATATAGATACAAATTCAACAAGGGATCTCAGTTTCATACTGATACTTTCATCAGTAGTGGGTCTTATTATCAGGATAAGGTATATGTTCATGTGGATAATGAATCTTTGGGTGATCTAATCCAAATGTATTTATATGGCGGAGTATGCAACATAGGAATCTAATGTATGGCCAGACATAGTTAGAGGTGTGGTGTTTATAACATCTTCTATAGTGATATATTTTTTTGATATAGGTGATAATCATTATTTCATATCTTCAAATCAAGATGACATGTTGGGAATTCATTTAGATATTGTTTCATTCTTGTTTGATATTTCCATGCCTTTGGGGAAGTGTTACACACAAAGTTTCAAGTTCCCACCATGTCGAGTGATGACAGCTGACTATGAGGTAGAGTGGGACTTCTTAGTTCATGATCTTTACGTATTTTAATTGATCATCAGGTTGGATTTTATTATCATTGTTAAGTACTAGATACGTATTTATCACCATCAGGTTCAGTTTTTACCTTTTGATTTCATTGCTAATTTTTTTCAAAGTGAGTGGGACACTATATTAGGGAATAGTGGGGCCTATTGTTCCTTATGTTAGGGAAATATCTTACCTATTTTTACAGATGTATCTTTATTTTATTAAACCTTATTTTGGAATTAATATACCTGAATTGGTGGGTATATACCCTGAATTAATTCTAGATTATTTTTTATGTTTACTACCCTATAGAGAGTTCATGTTTACAATAGACCTTCTACCTGGTACGATGGCCATTTCTATATTTTCCTGGTCTATTGAACAAATTTAGTTAGTATAAGATATGGCCAAACTTTTTGATATCAAGGAGAAGGTATTTATTCATCCTATATTGTCACTGTGGGATTTTAATGTCCTCTCTTTTAATAAGGAATACGGTAGCCTCATAGTTTGTATTAATGATCAGAAGTTAAATCAAGTGACCATTAAAACCAAATATACCTTATATAGGATTGATGATATCTTTGATCATGTTAGAGGGGATTTATGGATTTCAAATACTAACCATTAGTTAGGGTACTTGAAGTTGAGAGTCTGAGAATAGGATATACCTAAGACAACATTTATCGGTCGGTATGGTAATTTTAGGTTTCTAGTTATCCAATTTGGACTACCTAATTCTCCTAAAGTGTTTATGGAATTTATTAATTAGACATTTCATTGGTTCTTGAACTCTTTTGTTATCATGATTTCGGATGATATTTTGGTTTACATCAATTCAGAGAAATAGCACATGGACTATTTCAATATCATTCTTATAACATTTAACATACATTTTCTTTATGGTGAGATTTCCAAATGTGAGTTTTGGATTTGAGAAGTGATTTTTCTAGGACATGTTAAATCAAAGTGGGGCGTCTCAGTGGATCCTGAAAGGGTATTGGATTTTATAACCTAGAATATCCCTAGAAATGTGTTTGAGATTTGAAGATTCTTGGGGTTAACTGGTTATTACAAGAGATTTTTTCATAACTTCTCTAAGTTTTCATATCCTATGATAGATTTAACCCATAAGGGTGTAATGTTTGAGTGGAATGACAAGTTTTAGAGATATTTTGATCAACTGAATGTGATATTGACTTCAGCTTCAGTTTTAATTCTTCCAGAACTAGGTTTATACTATGATTTTTTTTATATTTCATCTAGAATGGGTTTAGGGTGTTTCTTGATGTAGGTGAGATATGTGGTAGCCTATGTGTCTCAGATATTATTCCCTCATGAGAAGAACTACCCAACCCATAATCTTGAGTTGGTCATGGATATGCGTGCACTCAAAATGAGGCATCACTACATATTTAGGGAACGGTTTATGGTATTTTATAGTAATAAAAACCTACTATATGTTTTCACTCCGAGGGATCCAAAGTTTTAATAGAAATATTGGGTGGATTATCTCAAAACATTTTATTTTTATATTTATTATACACCTAGAAAAGGTAACGTGATTTTTGACACACTGAGCAATAAATTATTGACATAAGAAGTCAAGGATTCCATAAATAGTGGTCTTTGATGAGTTTGTTTGCTAGGATGGTATTTTTATAGAGGAAGCTAGTGGTAAAGTATGTATAGATTAAATGAATGTTAAATCATCATTTTATAAGTCAGTACATCTCGAGTACATTTCTGAGACCATGTTCCAGAGCTTTAGTAAAATCCTATATGGTGGGGAGACCTTGGGTGGGTGATCTTTGTATCCCAATGGCACTTAGTATTTTAAAAATAGGTTTGTTGTTCCTTTTTCCCTAAGGTATTATTTTATGGGAAACACACACCATTCTTACTAGTATTTACACCCAGGTACTACCAAGATGTATCATGATTTGAGACTTCAGTATTGGTGGTCGGAGATGAGATGGTTGATTGTGTATTTTAAATTACAGAGTCTTACTTTTCATAAAATTAATATTGAACACTAGAGACATTATTGTTTATTATTTAACTTAACAATTTAGGTATAAAAATGGGTTTATATTTTCATCGATTTCATAATTTTTTTCCCACTAACTCCTAGTGGGAAGAAGTGATTTGGTTGATCATTAATCGAATAAAAAAATCAGCTCATTTCCAACCTACTAAGGAGAAAACAAAGGTGGAACATATTGGGTAATTGTATGCCATAGAGATTATGAGACTTCATGGGTTTCCCTATATGGTTATTTTTAACAGGGAAAAAAGGTTCCCATCTAGTTTTTTCAAAGATTTGTACGAGGTGATGGGTTACCAATTGAAAATGAGAATAGAATATCATCCAAAGATAGATGGACATATAGATATATATATATATATATATATAGTTTCTTGAGGATGTGATTCAGGATTGTGTACTTGGTTTCAGTGGTTCTTGGGAAAATCATTTTCCTTTATTAAAGCTTTATTATAACAATTTTTTTCAGGCTTTGATCAGAATGGTTCACTTTGAGGCATTGTTTGGGCGGCCATGTAGATCTACCTTATGTTATTAAAATTTTGGAGAGTAGTTATTAGTTGGGATGAGTGTTTATGAGGATATTGTGGAGAGAGTGTTGTTGATGTGGAAGAGATTGATCACAACATAGGGTTAACAAAAATATTATGATTATTATCGTCACTGCCCACTGGAGTTTGATTTTGGTGATTAGGTATTTATTAGACTTTCACCTTTCTTGGGACATCATTGGTTAGGTAAGAAGGTTAAGTTAGAACCTTTTGGTCCCCTTTATGATCATTGGATTTTTGGGAAATGTTTCATGTTGGTTGAACTTATCGTCTCATTTCAATTCCATCGACATCATGTTTCTTGTTTCCTAGCTGAGAAGGTATCGATTGGATCCTTCCCATAATATTTAATAGGAGAATTTTAATATTGAGACCGACATAATTCTGGTTGATCAACTAGTTCATATTATGAATTTCCAAGAGAATTTTTTAGATTTTAAAATTATTTATTTGGTCTATTTACTATGGAAGTGAGAACGGGGTAGCCAAAAGATCTGGGAGCGGGAATTGTTGATGATATAGTAGTGGATTTCCCTTTTTAAAAGTCTAGGATCTTGAGTAATTTTTTGGGATAGAAAGTATTTATGGTGAGGAGATTATAGCACCCTGTTACCTTCCTTCAAGCATTATCTGTCATTTTTTATATTTTCCCTTTTTTGTTTGGGTGAATTATGGGATTCTTGGGAATGGAGATATTTTTCTAGTGAAAATGGACTAATGTTCTGGGATGTATGTATGTTTCAATTAATGGATTTTGCGTATAAATTTTTAAAAATATTTATAGGGTTATCCTTTGGACCAAAGAGCCTTAATTTTTGTTTTGGAGCTTTTCTAATGAAAACTAGAATGGGTATTTCATGTTGGAAACATTTAAATCAGTAAAGGGTTGCACAACACGAATATGTTGTTGGGTAGTTTTTATGAATCTCATGCCTGTTGTGAAAATTTTACAAGTTGTGAAGCTACTACACACCATGAAAACATCAATTGTGTTTTAATTTAATCTGAGGCAACTCTATTTTTAGTGTATTTTTAAGATGTTTTATTGCATTCCATGAAAGAAATTAATGTTGTGAATTCCTTATGTCCATTGGTTTTTAAAACTATACATTCCTGAATATTTTTTCATTCTATTTTATGGATTTCTTCCTAAACGCTATAAATATTTTGGTTGATATTAGGTGATCTCCATCCTTAGGGATCGATCAATTCATAATTTGATTCCTATTTTTGTTACACTACATATCTTAGGTAAGCGATCTTTCTACTTATTTATTACCTTTGTTCATGGTGGTGGTGTTGGCTAATTTTTTAAAATTCATGATTGATTGGTTTTTTCTATAGATCATTTTCTATTTATTTACATGTCTTTCCTTTTGAAGGACGATTAATTGTTTTTCAATATCTATTGTTTAATATAGATACATTTCCATCATTATTGATGTAGGTGTTTCTATAAAATGCTTAAAATACATGAATTGTTATATTTTCTTGTTGATCCCTTATGTTTATCCATTTAAATTTAATTTCATTAATGAAAAATTGTTTTTATTAAATGTGACCGTGTTTTTTGGAAATGGTTTTGGAAAAACATAAGACATTGGGAACCTTGGGTGCATCAAGAAATGGATATAGGTGACCCTAGTGTGATTGGAACTACTAGGGGTTAATTTTGTAAAATCGATAGACTATAGAAGGAATCCATATTGGTTGGAACCAACTCATTCCTCATTTAATATTCTTTTATTTCTTATTCAAATCCCCATAATATGGGGCCCAATTTTTTTCTTTATCTATTTTACATGGTTTATCACATGATGGGTGAATTTTTGGATATTGTCTCACATTTTTGGTTTACCTATTTCTAATTTATACCTAATATATCTCTATATTTGGTTAATATTGTATGCATTTATGTAAAACAAATGAATTATTAAAAATTGTTTTATTTTATAAAATGATTTATATGCTGTATTTTGTTTTAATCATAGAACTAGTGAATTCTTGACATTATAACTTGTATAGAATCATTAATGATATCTTAATAGACTCGGTAACCATATCCTACTTTTTCATTTGGGAAGTTGAAGTCCTTATTTTTCAAGACTCGGGGAAATGAAATGGCATCATGTGGCATGTTAGGTTCTCTTTTTCATCTGTTGCCTTCATAATGGGATTGATTGATGGGGATGGATTGTCACATAGAGACTTATTGGTCTTTTCTTGTCATGATTTTATTGTTTTGAATTTTTTTTATTGGGTTGTATGGATATTTTTATATCACTTTAATCCACATTTTACACTTTTTTTGTGTCTTTTTTTGGTT
Source organism: Viscum album (assembly GCA_963277665.1). Classification (NCBI taxonomy): domain Eukaryota; kingdom Viridiplantae; phylum Streptophyta; class Magnoliopsida; order Santalales; family Viscaceae; genus Viscum; species Viscum album. The sequence goes on from OY728121.1 coordinate 1,870,086,717, forward strand.
ATATTCAAATTTTTTTGTTATCTTTATTATACCTCACTATGTGATGGCCAGCTCGGGTGTATGGTTAGTTGACCTGGGTAAGTTCATTACATGGATATAATTGATAAAGGATTAGTATTACAATATTCATTTCCATGTAGATAAATAAAACAGAGTAGTAGATTCTTTGTTTCAGAACGATAGTGTAACATTAACCATGTTGCATTTGGAACATGACCCTTTGGTTAATGATATGATGAATACTGGTTTAGAAATTGTATATAAATGAACTCCCTAAATTATGTTTTAGGTGTTAGTATAATCATATTTGTTAGAAAGAATTGATAAATATCAGAATGAGGATCATGTTTTATAGGAAAAGGAATAATTTTTTATAAAAGTTATGTTGTTGGACTTTAATATTAAAAAGAATGTGTTTTAATATCATAAAAACGTTATGTTTTTAATTTGATCCCCAACTTAGGAAAGAAATGTTGAGTTAGAAGCATATATCTCCATTTTTAATTCATCATCACAACACATAAAATATATAGAATCCTTCAAGAACATTTCTAGTGGTAAGGAATGAATAAATATATTATTGATTTTACTATGAAATTTTTGGCATTTAAATAGGTTAAATATGAACAAAAATTATCAAAGGGGGTGATTCAGAATTTTCCATAGCCATAATATAAATATGAAAAAAAATCATGGATTTCATGGTGGGATTATTAAATACATTTTGTGGTAATGATGTGATTTGGATAATTATTGACATGTTAACTAAATATTATCATTTTCTCACCATTAGAGATAATATTTCTTAGGATCCACTTTCTTAAATTTATCATAAATATATAATTATAATAAATGGATTCAACCTTTCCATTTTATATGATCATGATGACATATTCATCTAGAATTTCTAGAAAGGACTTCAGAAGTGATTGGGTACAAAATTAAATTTCATTATAGCCTTTCATCCTCAATTTGATGGACTAGTAGAGATATTTATTCAGACATTAGAGGATATAAATATTTATTATTCAGTGTATTATTAAGGATGTTTGGATTAACAACTACCTTTGATTTAGTTTTTCTATAATAATAGTTTTTATCATAGCATACGGACGGTACCTTTTGTGGCATTAAGGTCGTTTTTAGCCCTATCTTGATGGGATGAAGTAAGATAAAGAATGTTTTTGGGATCAAAATTGGTAAAAGAAATGGTGTAGAAGGTAAAGATGATTCATTAGAATATGAGGATTGATTAATGTGGGATGAAAATTTCTATAGATAACTGGTGAAATAATATTTAATTTATGGTAGGTCATCATTTATTTTAAAGCATCTCCATGGAAAAGTTTTATGTGATTTGGTAAAAAAAGGAAGCTAAGTCCATGATTCATTGAACTATATGAAATTATCAAGAATATTAGATCAGTTTCTTATCGATAATCCTTTACTCTAAGTTAATCTCTAGTACATGAATTATTTTATGTTTCATTCTTAATAAAATATGTTTCACATAAATCTCATATTTCTAGCACATAAGTAGTTTAGTTGGAAGAAAACCTTTTTTTAAGTAACATCCATTACACGTTGTTGACCATAAAGAGGTATTGTGGTGTAATAAATTGATTTAATAGGTTAAGGTTTTTTGTAAAACCCATATGATTGGAGAAGAAACATAAGAATAATAAAATTATATGAGGGAAATATATCCCCACTTATTTAAATAGTAAATAAAATTGAGAGGATGAAATTTCGAAAAGGGTGAGAATGAGACACCCCTAGTTATTATAACATAAATCATTTTTGTATATAATTAATATTTATCCATTTCATTTTATATATTTATATTTGTTATAAAAATATTAGGTATTTTTTATGCCAAAATAAAAGGCTTAATTTCAAACCAAATTGCATTTTAATGAATTATATGGTTTTATTTAAAAATATAATTTATAAATTTTTGAATTTTACTTTTACAAAAAGGGTACATTTATTAATTTATTATTTAAAAATTATCTTATGATGAATTCTTGAGAATTTTCACAATGGTTTTACATTTTGAATGAATAGTGAAAAATACTGATTGAAAACTTCCTTTTGATTTCAAGAAATTAAAAAGATAAATTTTATTATAAAAATGTTTAAAATTAAAATTATTTCATTTATATTATGAATAATACCATTAATTTCATTTTAATCAGTTTTATCCTTTATTTTTATATAAAAACCTTTTATACCTAAGAAAAAAAAATTTGGAAAATTGCTTTTCATCGTGTTTTGTGGTTTTAATTTTAAATTATGTTCTTCCGCTTCTATGTATTGAATTTGATAAAATGGATTATTTATTTTTAATAATAACAGTTATTATTAGGTAATAATTTAAAATTATTTTTTGCGCATAATGAATTGTAAAAATAGTAAAAATTGGTTGTCATGGTTAATTTTGAAACAGTTTTATTGGGGGTTAAACTAAAGTGATAAGGGTTAAAATTACATAAAACATGTATAAATCCTATTCTATGGTCATAGTTTTACCCTATATATATATATTCTTCATAAATATCCCTTTGGAGATATTTTATTGAGTAAAACCATAAGATATTTTAAAATTTTGAAAAATTCTAAGTATTTCCCCTCCCCCACTGACAAAAGGACACACCCAATCCTCTCCTCTAAACACTTAAAGATACATTAGGTTTTGAAAATACCTTACCAATTCCCTTCCTAAAATTCCTTCCCACATCACATAGTTATTATATTTGGGTATAATGCCAACCCAAAAGGGTCTACGGTGTAAAGAAAAGAAGGTTATCTGAATAAGAGGTATATCTTTTAACCAAATATTTTAGTTTAATTTCTTCTTGAACCTCCATAAAAAATATTTTAACAATTTAGATATAATAAAATCCTAATATAACTTATGATAATATTTCATTAATTTTATTTTTTAAATTTATTTTATATCATTCGTCATCTAATGGAAAATGAAACCATCATTCATGGGTTTGACGGACTACAGCATCAGGAACCAATGTGATTTTTTTCTATAAACACCTCTCACATATGGTTATAATATTGGATTTAAAGTATATATATGATATTAATAACATAATTTTCATTTTATAAATATACTATATTATCTATTTTCTTACCATTACATATATTGAAAAATGATAACATCATTTGTTAGTACGTTTGGATTACCACCTCTACAAAGCGATGTGAATTGTTTCATCACCGAATCACATGGATTGTATATATAATAGTATTTAAAGATATAATATGATATTTATTCTATAATAATCATTATTTAAAGATATAATTAAACTTAAATTTTTTCCCACATTTTCATAGAAGAATGGAAATGTTACTCAATAGTACGTATGGTCTACCGTCTCCATGACTGCAACGTACTTCATTTTTTATAAAAATCTTACATAGTTTGCTCTGAAAAATAATTAATATATAAAAATTATAATTATATCATTATTATTATAAAAATGTGGAAATAATTTCCAATTTTATCATGGTCTATATATCGAAGTCATTTTTAAATTTTGAACTGAAGATCCTCAAAACACCCAATATAGACATAAACTATTATGAAATTAAATATATCATTAAAATAAATGAAATAAATGGATTAATGATAAGTTATTAAACCTGTAAAAGTTTCTTAATAAATTAATTAATTGATAAAGTTTTATTAAACTGAATATAAAGAACATACATGACAAGTCAGACTCATGGTAAGGGAAATTTTAGATTAAAAACATCATTTTAAATATTTTAAAGATTTATTTTATAAATATTTTTCTTTTATGTTCAAGTTATTAAAATTATTTTATTAATGTGTTTACATTTAAATAAATGATTTATAACTAAAATTTTATATCTATTTATTATTTATTTAAAATATTTTCATACTAAATATTTTTATATATTTTATATGAAATTTTTTCACAATAATGAAAAATAATGCTCTACTTTAACATATACAACATCAAAAATTTCTATTATTGTCATAAAATTTATTTTATATTTATATTAATTTATAAAACTCCATGTTTTACTAAAATAAACCCCTCACATTTTTTTATGTATTTTCAAAAAGGGTTTTAAATGTAATAGATATTTCTATATTTAGAATTTTTTTCTTATGGCTGAAAAAGAATACTTTTGTGCGTATAATGATAGAAATGAAATCTTTCATGCATAATTATTTTATTAGGTTAAATAAAAATATTTTATAATGATACTTGAGACCATATAGATCATTAAGATGTTTTTTCAGATATATCTCTCCAATGCATTGGGTAAAGGGACAGATTTAACCGGTTATAGGTTTCACCTAAGAGATGATTGAAATTTACCGTGTAGGATATTCCATTTTCAAAAGTGGTTACAAGATTGATATGAAAATGATGTCCCAAGTTACATACATTAATTGTCCAATAATTTTATGGATTTTCATTTAAATCTTATAATTTCACAAGGTAATATAATTAACATTTGTTTAAATTAAAGTTTATGCTACTTCTTAAGGGTGACATATATAACTTTAAAAAAATCATTAGTTATTCATGATTGTAAAGAAAACTTTATGATATTTATTTTCCCTTTAATATTTCTTATGAAATTTTTTATGAAAATCATTAGGTACTGAAGTCAATTTATTAGGTATGAAAATGTTTATTTTGAGATAAAATTTTTTTATAAAAAAGAAAAAAAGTAATTTGTATTTATGAACTAATGGGTTTCTATATTTCATTTTATATGTACCTTACGGAAATTTTGGTTCTCGTACCATATTTTGAAATATTTTTCATAGGGTTTTTAAGATGAGTAGGGACAAGTATAATTTAAACATGATAATTTTGAAGATATTTCCAAAAAATAAAATATTTTTTATTTTGAAAGTTTTCTATTGTGGAAAAAATGGATACATAATAGAAGTGTCCACTTTGTGTAGTAATATTTTATTTTTGTATGGTTATGAAATAAATATCTAAAACACTAAAACTAAATGGTGTTTAGGAATACATGAAAATAAATTTTTTTAAATTCAATTTATAGATTATTTATGGTTGAGACAATATATTTACAATTAGTTTACCTATTTGTGAATCCTTGGTGTTTAGGTTTCTATCTACTTTATTTTTTATGAATTTAATATCTTCAAAATTTTGTCCTATATTTAAATATTAGATCCTTAGATCCTATTTCAACCCATTAATATCATTCTATAGTATTTATAACATAGAAATAACAATTTAAAGAACAAAACCTTCATGATTCTCAATATACACCTCATCTTCTAGCCCACTTTTCAAGAACGATAATTTGATATCCAATTAATAAATTTTATACTATATGTATGTTGAAATAGAAATGAACAATACTATTGTTTCTAACTTTGAAATATGGGAAAATATCTCTTCAAAATCAACCACTTCAACTTGATAGTACCCTTTTCACACAAGTCTATTCTTCTTCATGGTGACTTTTCCTTGGACATTCAACATGTTCCTAACAACCCGTTGGGTTCCAATGATATTTTTATCAATATTAATTAAGAAAATATCCCATGTGGAATTATTATAAAAATTATTTATCTTCTCATCCATATATCATATTCATTCTCCATTACTAAATGATTCACTGACTAATGCAGTTCAACTTGATATATTAAGGCTATTTGATTTTCATATCACAATATTCTCCTTATTTGGATATGATCACATTGATTTTTAATTATTGTATCTTACTCCACATGATTATTCAACACCTTATACATTTTTATTTTATTTCCATTGGAATCTTCCTCTTAATTAGCCTTATTAGATTCATTTTAAGTATGTTTCACTAAACTTTTATCGCATAGAACATTGTTTTACTAGAAATCTACTCACTATTTTCAATTGAAATTAAAAAATATGAACTTATGTAAAATATTATGGGTTTATTTTCAATTATTTATAAATCATAACATCACACCATTTTTTTATCATTTTATTAAATATATTTATCCATTTCTATTAGATAAGAATCCAAGAAACATACCCTCAGGATTTTCATCAAATTTACAAGATTTAATTTGTTGATTTTGTAAATACATGGAAATTTAAATGAAATTTTTTTTCTTAATTTCTTTGGAATTTTACAAGTGCGCAGTTTCTGATGGTACTTGACTCTGAGGCCCGGTGTGCCCGGAATCAATTTTCGAAGTTTAGCTCGGGTACGTTCAGTGAACGAACGAGTGGGTTTTTCTATCTTTTGAGCTGGTGCTCAGAATTGAAATCTGAGGGCACCGATGAACTCGCAACGCCGATAATTTCTTAGGGGCATCTTTGTTGTTGTTTCGTTTTGAGCAGGTTGAGGTTTAATATTAGGGATTTAGAATAAAATAAGTAAAATTTGTTGTGTACAAATTTTAACTAAGGAAGGTGGTTTTTATCCTACAAAGGGGAAGATAGAGGTGGATCCCACACCCACCTAACTTCCCATGGGAGGGTTTAGTGTGGTGGGGGCCACACGAACCCCTAACTCCTCACCTCCCCATAACTCCCCTTAACCCCCTTTGATCTTCCCTTGCTTTTATTATTTTGACAACACTCCCATTTATGATACACCTCACCTTTCCCTCTCTCTCTTTAACTCATGCCAACACACTTAATTAATAGATTAAACTTATTTAATTAATTAATGAAGTGTCTTATGTTTTGAATTTTGAAATCTTGGCATGATTAATTAAAATTAGAGGAAGTATTATTTTAATGGGTTGGCAATTGGTGTGTAGAGGATTTGGAGATATCTTGAGTTTTCTAAAGAGTACCAACCCGCCGACGAAGAACGATCACCCTTCTCGACGAAGAATATCTTCCTCCCACAAAGAACGGTGTCTCTTAGTCGAATAATACTGAGGTTCCATCTTCTCCGACGAGACACCAACAAACGACCAGGGATCGGTAGCGTGGTGCGGGCGCAATGAACTACGTTGACTCCAACGTATTCCTCGCGTCAAATCTGATGAACGAAAAACGACACAAGGTAGGGGTTTAAATTTGAGTATACAAATAATTCCTTGATTCTTTCCTTCTAAAAATAAAGAACGCGGATCAAATCATTATCAAGTTGATCCGTGAATATTTTTAATCGTGGGTTGGGAATATTTGTTTGCGGAATGGTTTGCTCCAATTTTATTTAAGAGATTGGGGGACGGTTTGCTTCAAATTTTCTTTAAGGGATTCTGTGATGGTTTGCTTCAATTTTATTTAAATAAAATTGATTATTCGTTCTTCGTAAAACCCTGTTTAATCTTGGTTATTTGATAATGCGTAACACGGAGGGCGAGTCAGTATTCGGAGGTGGACCTCACGACGAGTCAGTATTCGGAGGTGGACTTCACGACGAGTTGGTACTTGGAGGAGGTTGATGAGCGAGAGCGTTGAGGAGGCTATATGTACCTACCCTTCAGGTAGGATCTGTGGTGGATGATCCAGGAGCTTCACTATCTGTACCGACCCTTCAGGTAGGATTCGAGGTGGACGACCCAGGAGCTGCTTCTATTTTTCCAGCTGTTTTTCTATTCTGTTGTACTTTCGTTCAATTGTAGCTGTACTTTTTAGTTGGGTTTGTATTCTGGCCCATTTACTTTTCAGCACTTCTTTTTGTACTTAGAGTATTACTTCCGCTTGTACTTTGGTTGGATGGGTTTAAGATTTATAAAGGCAATGCCTTCCTAGTTAACAGGATTTATGCCTTAGGTGCTAGTCGCCAGCCCCTGGCCTATGGAAGGCGGGCTTGGGGTAGTCATGACACGGGCCTCGAGGGCGGGTCGTGAGAAATTGGTATTAGCAAATTCTGTTCTACCACAGAACTTAGGACTCTGATATTTTCTTTTCTATGAAGTAATAGTGTTAAGGTTACTAAGTGTGGTCTTCAGTTCTGGGAGTCCAGTGATGGTGTGGGCGGCCAACGTATCCATACACTAGGATCCTGACTACTGATTTCCCACTTAGTGCACGAAAACACTGATTGCGTGTGTGTTTTCAAAAGGTTCTTTTAAATTAGCTCAATCTAGGTCATCTCACCAGGTATAATAGTTTGACCGTGTCACGTCTGTTTCTTTCAAGATGTCTTTACCTAGTCATATAGTGTGGGTACTGAGTGGGGAGCGCGATGATAGCCCACCGAGCAGTGAGGACTCGGCACAGGGCCCTCCACCAGTTGATACACTAGCAGAGAGTGCACTCCGTTTGAGCGCGATTCATGAGTTCCAGCGTCAGAGGCCTTCTAGTTTTCGTGGCGAGTCAGATTTTCAGACGGCTGGTCACTGGCTGGAGTTTGTAACGCCCCAACCCCAGTTACCCAGAGTCGGTGCATTACTTCGTAACATTGGCATGATCACAAAAGTTCAAGTCTCGAAAGACCGATTAGTTTAGTAGCCTTGGAAACACTAGATACATTCATAAATGTTACATTACATCATAAAGTGAAAAACTACAATAACATAGTCTCCATTTTCCACACTCATATCCCCTTCAGACTATCCCTACAGGTCATTCCTAAAATACTTCTTCACATCCTGGAAAAATTAAAACATTGAAAGGGGTGATCTCAAATGCTCAGTAAGGATAACAATATAGAGGAAGCTTTCATAAATAAACATTAACATTTAAGGCAATGTATAACTAAAACAAAATCCTTTTTAAACTTGAACTTCAGCATAATATGGAAAAAATAAAATTAAATAATGCCATTTACTTACTCACATGGATATTCTACTAGTCGAATAATCCCATTCAATATCAATAACCACTTTCATAATGATGGAATGCATAATTCTAGACTATCATAACCACGTATCCAAGGCATCGTGCCAAGACCACAAATAAGATTTTGTCAAGGCCTTGTGCCAAGACACTAGTTTGTCTCATGAGACCTGCCGATGCAATTTTCTTAGAAGATACTTACGTTTAAAATTGCTTAAATATACTCCAGTGTTTTTCTGAAAACATTATGAAAGCTTCTGAAAAAAAATAACTAATTCTGAGACTGCTCGACTAATTACAGGCCATGATGGGTCCACGCCCAATCCCTTCCTGTCTACCACACTCGAGAGTCAGGTTTTCTGAAAACATTTTTAAGCTTGCGTTAAATACATATACATTTGCGCTGGATTTTCATATATTTGAGAGAAATATATTTTTTTTGAAATCATTTAAAAATCACATAATTATAAAATAAAACCTTTTGAATAAACATAAAATTCAAAGGGGTTTATACACCGTATAAAAGAAATTTGTGTATAAAACAAAATATGCCTCAATGTATGGAGATTGAGACGAAATCCCTTAAAAAGATAATTTTTAAATAAAATATATCTATTATGTGTATTCACTATATGTACACATAAAGAAAGTATAAATACAAGATAGGACATAATAATATCACGACATAATTTGAAAGTAGGAGATTAACCCAATGAATGGAAATTGGGTTAAGAAGCTCCCTTACCTTGCGTCCTGTCTTGACTCGACCGTTCTTTAACCTCCTGAATAATAAACTAGAGTTAATTTATAATTGCTTAATAACGTTTTTCAAGTTTTTTTATTCCTTTTATATCACTTATTACCATGTTATGAACATTATGTAATTATTTAAGTTAATAATGGTCATTTTGTCGATCTTTGGTACTTGAGTCAAAAATAAACTTCTTATAACTACAAGTTGTTCATGTGGTGAAATATCCATTATATCCAGAATTATATTCATGATATAGATATAATATATCTCATATATATCCAGTATATATATTCATTTATAATATTACATAACGTTTAGAGGTAAGAAATGAAATGCACCGTTCATGGAGACGGAAAGTCGTACGTACGCATGAACGCTACTTTCATTTCTATTTAGTATCTAATGAAATCATAATGATATAAAGTTATATTATAATTCCAGTATAATATCATATATAATATCATTTACTCCATCCTTTATACATCCCACATATTGCATTAACGATTCAAATCACTTTGAGGGGCGGTAGTCCGCACTTCCTAAAATGAAAATATCGCGTTTACACATAATGGAAACAATAAAGGTATGCCATAAATGAAAAATACAGAACCTTAAGTAAAACATAAACATATTATATATCATTTATAAATATAGTTACATCTTAATGGCCACCTTTGAAGGTGTTATATGAGTGTTGAACAATCATCGTTTCGTGAGGTAGAAATTCTCCATCCACAGAAACAGTATGTTCTTTAACCATTAGATATAGGTGTGTGTAAGTGTAGCTTGAATACTTCTTATAAAAACATCCTAGTATATTGAAGATACTGTTGTTGTTACAAAATAAATTAATAAAAAGATTTTAGGGGGTTGGATAAGAAAAATAAAACAAAATAACATATGAGAAGACATTACCTTAAAATCGGGTAACTCTTTTGATTTGAGCCAAAGGCTTCCTTAGGAAGAATTATACCAAAGTGAGGCTTCTAGGTGTAAGGGAGGGAATTTGAGAGAGTATTCGGGCAGAGGTTGGCCGAGTCAAACGGCTTTGAAAGTGTGAGTAAGGTGGTAGTGGTGGGGGCCTTTTATAAGTGGAGAGGAGGGGCACTCTTGGAAAGTAATGAAACGTTACTTTATTATACAATTCTTTTCGGATTCTAAAGGTCCCACACTTATATAATTCTAGTATAAGGTGATAAGGGTTCTAAATATTCTCATCCAATAGTCTTTGGACAAGTTTAATTCTTATATTTTACATTATCCTTCCATTTTATTAAAATCGTTAATTAATGAGGTAATCGCTGCATCATCAGGGTGTCATAAATAATTTAATCTATTTAATGTCTAAAAATTATTAAAAAAAATTCATGATTTAGTAAATCTTTTTATATTTCTAATTAATATTTATAGTCAAAAATATGACTTGTATAACCCCATTTAAAAATTGTTTTAGTAAAACAACTTATGTTTGTGACATTTTTATTTTAACTTTAAATAAAAGTTATTTATGTCATTTTCCTACCAAAGTGGATCCATGGGGTCCCCAAGTTGACTCATGGATTGTCTTGGTCGGCCATGACACATCCAATAGGGGTAAGACAAGTTTAAAGGTATTTTCATATTTTTATAATATCATTTTTACCTTAAATTTCACTAATTACCTTTAATCGCGATTAATTAAACTTAAAAGTTACTATTCACCAAAAAAATTATTTTAATCCCATTGAACCACATTTTACTTCCTAATGACAACCATGTATGTCAGATTTTTGAAAATCAAATTACAGAAGTGGTAATATTTCATTTAAACGAAAAATCAGTTATTTAACTACCATTTAGTGGTTTCACTATTCATCAAAAATTGAAGTTTTTCATAATAATGCCAAAAATTCACCCTAAGATATAATTGATATTCCAAATTCAAAAATGATGTCTATTTTAAAAAATTACAAAAATATAAGTTTCATTAATTAATTTTATAATTAATTCCCGTTGTCACAACAAATAGCGTGTTTTTACGAAACAATATATATCAAAAGATTGACAATTGTTTATGTCTAATTTCAAAGTGAAATTAATTATAATGAACACCATTGGATAAAATGGTAAAAATATATTCTAATTATAATTTAAAACCACTCAATAGTATAATTTATCAATATAAATTATTTTGATTAAAAAAGTTGTTTTTAAGTATTCTTCATTATTCATAAAAAAAATGGAAGTTCACAGAAAATTACAAAAACTTCAACTTAAGATAATTTCGATATTACGAGTACAAAAATGTAGTCCATTTTGAAATATAAAATTTCTATAATTTTAAAAAGTGGGTATTACTATTCATAACGGCTACTTTGATTAGTCGCGGTGTGTTAGAACTCGAAGTTGCGTACAATGCAAGCTATTGCATTATTGAATGAGATGCGTATCATGGAAGCTCGGGGTGTTACATTCTCCCCTCCTTCAATAAATTTCATCCTCGCAATTTGAAATTTTTCTTTCAAAATAAAAGGTTGAAAATAGAAAATACCTTTGTGGAAAACCCACATCGGAAATAAGGTTAATAAAAATATAACATTAAAATAAAGAAAGAGAAGTACAAAGGTCACCCGAGATAGCCCATACTAGGATTCTATGAAAATATGGATATGGAAGAAAAACAAACCATCAAGGTATGATGGAGATTTGTAGAACACTGGATTAGGAGAAAGTTAACCATAAGAAAATCACAAAGTTGTGATTGGTTAAATAGTCATTGAATCCTCAGTTGGAAAAGTTAATCAGCAACGTTTTTGTTTTAAGTTACCTTTTATAAATTTGAGGAATTTATTTAGGAGATTTACTAAGAATGTAAGGGAATATACATAATTGTTATGTAGACTTTCATTCTTTAACAAATTTTTACCACAAACCCATCTTTCACTTAAAAGGTAATAGAACTCAAAAATATTCTATTTATCCTAATTGTATAAGGTTCCAAATATTAACACATACCATTTAGATTAGTAAAACTATTTTGTAATAACCAGGGACTTCCTGTAGGCTAGTGGTAGGTAATAAAGTCCTATCGCACTATAGTTGTGGGTTTGATTCCTGCAGCTTTTTCCGTCGCGACGGGTTATGCCCCACCCTGCAAGTTGTCCTCTTCCTAAAACTATAGTATTATAATATTCCAAAAATAATCTTAATAAGTGTTTTAACCATAAACAATACTATCCAAAGTTCAACTTAATCCATTCCAACCTTTATAGTTATCCAAAATACCTCCATCCAGACTTTCTCTAAAAGGTCTCTAAATTCCAAAATCAATTGAATCATCAGATTCCTCAAACAAGGTAAAGTTGCACTTATTGTCACATACAAAAATATGATTACCTTCATCATATTAAAACCTTAATGAAATCAACAAGTACTGAAGTACAGTCCTTATATATATATATCACATTATTCTAATAACCATAATATAATCCTTGATTCCAAAAAACACAAATATATTAATTATTCAACTTCATCTATAGCAACAACATAAGCTTGGCCTTCATCCCTTGGCCTTTTCTGAGGTAAGTTTCCTTGGCGCTTAGGACAATCATTTTCATAATGACCCATTTCCCTACAATTGTAGCATTCAACATTGATAGCCTCTTTCTTTCCCTTACAATCACGAGCCTGGTGACCTTTTTCTCCACATTTGTAACAAACTCCCATTACTTTTAGGCAAGTACCAGGGTGATTCTTCCCACAATTATCACATAATGGAAATTCCTTCTTTCCCTTTTTCCCTTTATCTGTCTCTTTTTTCACCGTTCCCTTCTTCTCTTGCTTTACTTTGTTGTCATAAGACTTAGAGAATTCCTTTTCTGTCTTGATAGCACATGAGACTATATCCTCGTATGTTGAGAAAGATTGTGATACTAAAGCTCGACGGAGAAATGTTTTTAACCCATCAAAGAAACAATCAATCTTACTTCTTGGGTTACGTATATAATATGCTGCATGCCTCGCTAACCTTGTAAAGTTAGCCTCATACTTTGCGACATTCTCATCCTTCTGTTGTCTCAGACTCAGAAATTTCCTTTCCATATCTGCTCGATGGTCATGTGGATAGTACTTTTCTAAGAAAAGATCTTTGAACTCTCTCCATTCCATACTTGATACTTCTTCATCTTCCTTTCTATTTTGAATCAATGACCATCATTGATCGGCATCTCCAGTGAGGCGGTAAACTGCCATGATAACCTTCTCCCTTTCGCTACTCCCCAAGGCGTGGAATATTTTCTCTAAGGAGTCTATCCATTTCTCAGCTACTAATGGATTTTTACCCCTATTAAATGTTGGTGGTTGTTGCCTCATAAAGCGGTCTAACATTGATCCTCCACGTTGCGGATCAGGGTGCTCCATATGAGTAAGTTTATTATTCATAACCTGAGTGAGTTGTCCCAGTATGGTAATAAGTTGATTAGCACCAATTGTATCTCCAGCTCCACAATAATTATCTTGAGCAGGAGGGAAATCCCTACACGGGGTGCATGCATTGATACGGTTTCCATTACTTCCACTAGGCGCCATTTCTAAACAATGGCATAAACTAGATAACTTTATGAATCAAAATAAATAATTCCATACTTTTAAAACACTTAACACTAATTGAACTATTTATGGATATAATCCATAATCATAAAAAAATTTCTTTGAGGAAGTATATACTCATAACCCTTCATAGTGGTTTGTAAAGAAAATGAGAATTATCCTAAGCATATCCCGCGGGAGTGTCGTAACCAAGAGTGCAGCAAGGCCCGTTGTTGTGCACCAGTTCCTATTCGAGTCTAGCTCAAAGTGGTGTTTTCGGGTTTTACCCCTAGGTACATCTGTGCCAGAGCCGCCTCTACCTGCTCGTATCCAGACAGGGATGTATTGCTCGGAAAACTCACAAAATCTCTATAATACCAAAATTCTAGGAAGTTCTTATATACTAATCCTCAAAGTCTATCTTCGGGCTATGTGCTCTAATCAGAGTTTATCTAAATCTAGCTTCCAAGGTTAGTACTAAACTGCCTCTGATACCAACTATAACACCCCGAACCCAGTTACCCAGAGTCGGTGCATTACTTCGTAACATTGACATGATCAAAAAACATCATGTCTCGAAATACCGATTAGTTTAGTAGCCTTGGAAACACTAGATACATTCATAAATGTTACATTACATCATAAAGTGAAAAACTACAATAACATAGCCTCCATTTTCCACACTCATATCCCCTTCAGACTATCCCTGCAGGTCATTCCTAAAATACTTCTTCACATCCTAGAAAAATTAAAACATTGAAAGGGGTGATCTCAGATGCTCAGTAAGGATAACAATGTAGAAGAAGCTTTCATAAATAAACATTAATATTTAAGGCAATGTATAACTAAAATAAAAGCCTTTTTAAACTTGAACTTCAGCATAATATGGAAAAAATAAAATTAAATAATGCCATTTACTTACTCACATGGATATTCTACTAGTCGAATAATACCATGCAATATCAATAACCAATTTTATAATGATGGAATGAAAAATTCCAGACTATCATAACCACGTAGCCAAGGCCTCGTGCCAAGACCACAAATAAGATTTTGTCAAGGCCTCGTGCCAAGACACTAGTTTGTCTCATGAGACCTACCGATTCAATTTTCTTAGAAGATACTTACGTTTAAAATTGCTTAAATATACTCCAGTGTTTTTCTTAAAACATTATGAAAGCTTTTGAAAACAAAATAACTAATTCTGAGACTACTCGACTAATTACAGGCCATGATGGGTCCACGCCCAATTCCTTCCTGTCTACCACACTCGAGAGTCAGGTTCTCTGAAAACATTTTTAAGCTTGCGTTAAATACGTATACATTTGCACTGGATTTTCATATATTTTAGAGAAATATATTTTTTTTAATCATTTAAAATCACATAATTATAAAATAAAACCTTTTGAATAAACATAAAATTCAAAGGGGTTTATACACCGTATAAAAGAAATTTGTGTATAAAACAAAATATGCCTCAATGTATGGAGATTGAGACGAAATCCCTTAAAAAGATAATTTTTAAATAAAATATATCTATTATGTGTATTCACTATATGTACACATAAAGAAAGTATAAATACAAGATAGGACATAATAATATCATGACATAATTTGAAAGTAGGAGATTAACCCAAAGAATGGAAATTGGGTTAAGAAGCTCCCTTACCTTGCGTCCTGTCTTGACTCGATCGTTCTTTAACCTCCTGAATAATAAACTAGAGTTAATTTATAATTGCTTAATAACGTTTTTAAAGTTTTTTTATTCCTTTTATATCACTTATTACCATGTTATGAACATTATGTAATTATTTAAGTTAATAACGGTCGTTTTGTCGATCTTTGGTACTTGAGTCAAAAATAAACTTCTTATAATTACAAGTTGTTCATGTGGTGAAATATCCATTATAGCCAGAATTATATTCAAGATATAGATATCATATATCTCATATATATCCAGTATATACATGCATTTATAATATTCCATAACGTTTATAGGTAAGAAATGAAATGCACCGTTCATGGAGACGGTAAGCCGTACGTACGCATGAACGCTACTTTCATTTCTATTTCATATTTAATGATATAATAATGATATAAAGGTATATTATAATTCCAGTATAATATCATATTTAATATCATTTACTCCATCCTTTATACATCCCACATATGGTATTAACGATTCAAATCACTTTGAGGGGGCGGTAGTCCGCACTTCCTAAAATGAAAATATCGCGTTTACCCATAATGGAAACAATAAAGGTATGCCATAAATGAAAAATACAGAACCTTAAGTAAAACATAAACATATTATATATCATTTATAAATATAGTTACATCTTAATGGCCACCTTTGAAGGTGTTATATGACTGTTGAACAATCATCGTTTCGTGAGGCAGAAATTCGCCATCCACAGAAACAGTATGTTCTTTAACCATTAGATGTAGGTGTGTGTAAGTGTAGCTTGAATACTTATTATAACAACATCCTAGTATATTTAGGATACTGGTGTTGTTACAAAATAAATGAATAAAATTATTTTAGGGGGTTGGATAAGCAAAATAAAACAAAATAACATAAGAGAAGACATTACCTTAAAATCGGGTAACTGTTTTGATTTGAGCCAAAGGCTTCCTTGGGAAGAATTATTCCCAAAGTGGGGCTTCTATAAGTAAGGGAGGGAAGTTGGTAGAGTATTTGGGCAGAGGTTGGCCGAGCCAAAAGGCTTTGAAAGTGTGAATAAGGTGGTAGTGGTGGGGGCCTTTTATAAGTGAAGAGGAGGGGCACTCTTGGAAAGTAATGAAATGTTACTTTATTATACAATGCTTTTCAGATTCTAAAGGTCCCAAACTTATATAATTCGAGGATAAGGTGATAAGGGTTCGAAATATTCTCATCCAATAGTCCTTGGACAAGTTTATTGCTTAGAGTTTACATTATCCTTCCATTTTATTAAAATCATTAATTAATGAGGTAATCGCTGCATCATCAGGGTGTCATAAATAATTTTATCTATTTAATGTCTAAAAATTATAAAAAAAAAATTCATGATGTATTAAATCTTTTTATATTTCTAATGAATAATTATAGTCAAAAATATGGCTTGTATAACCCCATTTAAAAAAATGTTTAGTAAAACAACTTATGTATGTGACATTTTTATTTTAACTTTAAATAAAAGTTATTTATGTCATTTTCCTACCAAAGTGGCTCCATGGGGTCCCCAAGTTGACCCATGGATTTTCTTGGTCGGACATGACACATCAAATAGGGGTAGGACAAGTTTAAAGGTATTTTAATATTTTTATAATGTCATTTTTACCTTAAATTTCATTAATTACCTTTAATCGCGATTAATTAAACTTAAAAGTTACTATTCACCAAAAAAAATATTTTAATCCCATTGAACTACATTTTACTTCCTAATGACAACCATTTATGTCATATTTTTTAAAATCAAATCACAGAAGTGGTAATATTTCATTTAAATGAAAAATCAGTTATTTAACTACCTCTTAGTGGTTTCACTATTCATCAAAAATTGAAGTTTTTCAGAACAATGCAAAAATTTCACCCTAAGATATAATTGATATTCCAAATTCAAAAATGATGTCTATTTTACAAAATTTCAAAAATATAAGTTGCATTAATTAATTTTATAATTAATTCCCGCTGTCACAACAAATAGCGTGTTTTTAAGAAACAATATATATCAAAAGATGGACAATTGTTTATGTCTAATTTCAAAGTGAAATTAATTATAATGAACACCATTGGATAAAACGGTAAAAACATATTCTAATTATACTTTAAAACCACTCAATAATATAATTTATCAATATAAATTATTTTTATTAAAAAAGTTGTTTTTAAGTATTCTTCACTATTCATAAAAAATGGAAGTTCTCAGAAAATTACAAAAAATTCAACTTAGGATAATTTCGATATTATGAATACAAAAATGAAGTCCATTTTGAAATATAAAATTTCTATAATTTTAAAAAGTGGGTATTACTATTCATAACGGCTACTTTTATTAGTCGCGGTGTGTTAGAACTCGAAGTTGCGTACATTGCAAGCTATTGCATTATTGAATGAGAAGCGTATCGTGGAAACTCGGGGTGTTACAAGTTTGTAGCATGAGCTTTCCACATAGTTGGGACACCCACAAACTTGATGGTGTACCTAGCTGTTAGCCTCTTCTAGGGAGCATATGAGAGGTGGTGGAGCCACATGTTCCAGTTTTGCGATGGGAAGACCTTCACCTGGGGAGACTTCAAGACCTTCTTCAGGGTGGAGTTTATACCAGTGACTCTACACTCTAAGCATAATTAAGAGCTGCTGCCCTTGCCGTAGGGTTTTTCATCAGTAGCTGAGTCATCTGTAGGTAGGAGACGGATGATGCAGAGGTCCAAGAGGACCAGACCTATAGGTGGGCAACCTCGGGTTATAGATTCGGTTTTGCGAGGAAAATGAAACAGAGCCATTCATACAAGGAGCATGAAGTGTTATGAATGCAGTAGATAGGGTCACTTGGCTCGAGACTGCCCGACCTGTCTAGCAGATGACCAGCAGGCAGTAGATGAAGGACCTCCCAGGCAGAGGCTGAGGTTTGATCGAGGCGAACCGCATGGAGCTCCGGAAGCAGGAGAATAGAAGCGGGACTAGATCCAGACATGGAGGCCTTTGTTATTGGTGTTTCTAGCTTCCTTTTTTTGTTGTTGTGGTTGTATGTGTCTTTGTACTTTGAGATGCAGTAATAAAAGACACCTTTATTTGTGATGTTTACTTTCCTGTCCTCACTTTATGTTGTTACTAAGGGGTTCCGGTAAAAAATCATTGACTTGATCCTCACTTTTGAGATACCTACTGGAGGAGACCCAGTGACCACACACTACTGCTGACAGTGTGACTCGACCCTTGGAGGTGAGAGTAACAGTTGGATCTCTTGGTAGTAGTGTTGAGGCCTTACGACATCGTCCATGGCATGAAATAGTACCATTCATGTCAGTATTGACTGTATTAGGTGAAGAACATGGTTCATCAAGGAGATGAGACCATATTTGTCTTTTTGGAAGAAGAGAAATCCCTGGAGCTCTTTGTTGGAACATAGATTAAGAAGGGTGGATATGAGTTCTTACAATTGGATAGTCTCACCCATTGTTCGTTGAGCGAACGGTTTACGGCTCTCTCCAACTCAATAGTCTCCGGTGTGTATACTCTCAGAAGGACATGAACCTGAGATAGCTGTGATGGCATGAATTCATCCAGGAATATGAATTCGAGATAGTTTATACTCCTAGAGAGGGGGAATGTTGTGGCTAATTCTCTCAGCCGGAGATCGGGCACTCATCTACATGGAGAGGTGATAGAGCAGCTAGCTGCGTTGTAGATATCCTTCATGGATAGAGATGGGGCAGCCTTCCTATAGTCCCTCACAGTCACTCCTCCACTTCTTCAGCGAACAGAGAGGCACAGCGTGGGGATGTTGACTGTGAGACGTGACGTGCACAGATATCCACAAGACAAGAACCTGATGGATTTTCTATAGGAGGAGGGCATGTCAGCCTTTTTAGAGGACCATTCAGACACTTGAGGACATGCATTGTACATGTGTCCTTGACTTTGGTCACAGTTGGGAGGATCACATACCCTTGGTGGAGTTTGCGTACAACAACAGCTACCACTTCACCGTCGGGATGGCACCATTTGAGGCATTGTACAGCCGACCTTGCAGATTACCTCTGTACTGGACTGACCCTCGGGAGTTAGCACGTGTAGAACCAGAGATGGTTCAGGTTACGACGGAGAAGGTGTAGATCATCCAGGAGCGGATGAAGACTGCATAGAGTAGACTAAAGTCCTATTCTGATAGAATACAAGACCACTAGAGATCGAGGGTGATGACCACGTCTTCATACGAGTCTCGCCTCGATGGGGTCTATGGAGATTTGGTCAGGGTGGCAAGTTATCTCTGCAATTCAACGGAGCTTTCTAGGTCCCCAGTAGAGTAGGCAAGGTGTCTTACCGCCTAGCCTTTTCACCTCAGATGCACTGGGTGCACGACATCATCCACGTATCTCAGCTGAGAAGATGTGTGAACGACCTATCCATCATCATTGACCCCATAGATCTAGACATCGATGAAGGGGCGACTTTCACAGGGTTCTAGTAGAGGTTGAGGATCGACATGAGTGGGTCCTATGGGGATGATTGATTCCTCTTGTGCGCTTTCATTGGTATCACGGGAACCTCCAGGAGATAACATGGGAGCGGGAGGCTAAGATGCATGCTCGTTACCTCCTTTAGTTTTCCTAGTTTGTGTTGTAGCTTTATGGGGATGTAAAGCCCTGAGGTGGGAGTAATGTAAAGACCCAGAAATTTAAAAGAATTTTTTTTTCTTAATTCTTTATAATTTTACAAGTTCACAGTTTCTGACGGCACCTGATTCCGAGGCCCAGTGTGCCCGGAATCAATTTCCAAAGTTTAGCTCGGGTACGTTCAGTGAATGAACGAGCGGGTTTTTCTATCTTTTGAGCTGGTACTCGGAATTGAAATCTGAGGGCATCGATGAACTCGTAGGGATGATAATTTCTTAGGGGGACCTTTTCTGTAGTTGCATTTTGAGCGGGTTGAGGTTTAATATTGGGGATTTAGAATAAAATAAGTAAAATTTGTTGTGTACAAATTTTAACTAAGGAAGGTGGATTTTATCCTACAAAACGGAAGTTAGAGGTGGGGCCCACACCCACCTAACTTCCCATGGGAGGGTTTAGTGTGGTGTGGCCCACACGAACCCCTAACTCCTCACCTTCGCATAACTCCCCTTAACCCCCTTTGATCTTCCCTTGCTTTTATTATTTTGAAAACACTCCCATTTATGAGACCCCTCACATTTCCCTCTCTCTCTTTAACTCATGCCAACACACTTAATTAATAGATTAAACTTATTTAATTAATTAATTAAGTGTTTTAAGTTTTTAATTTTGAAAGCTTGGCATGATTAATTAAAATAAGAGGAAGTCTTATTTTAATGGGTTGGAAATTGGTGTGTAGAGGATTTGGAGAGCTCTTGAGTTTTCTAAAGAGTACCAACCCACCGATGAAGAACGACCACCCTTATCAATGAAGAACATCTTCCTCCCGTGAAGAACGGTGTCTCTTCATCGAAGAATACCGAGGTTCCATCTTCTCTGACGTGACACTGACAAACGAGTAGGGATTGGTAGCGTGGTGCGAGCGCAACGAACTACGTTGACTACGACGTCTTCCTCGCGTCAAATCTGACGAACGACAAACAACACGAGGTAGGGGTTTAAATTTTAGTATACAAATAATTCCTTGATTATTTCATTCTAAAAATAAATAACAGGGATCAACTCATTATCAAGTTGATCTGTGAATATTTTTAATCACGGGTTGGGAATATTTGTTTGTGGAATTGTTTGCTCCAATTTTATTTAAGAGATTTGGGGATGGTTTGCTTTAAATTTTCATTAAGGGATCGTGTGATGGTTTTCTTAAATTTTATTTAAATAAAATTGATTATTCGTTCTTCGTAAAACCCTGTTTAATCTTGGTTATTTGATAACGCCTAACGCGGAGGGCACGGGACGAACAAACACAGCCCGACGACCCTTCGCAGATTGTTGATGATGCGTGGATTGATGGCCGACGATGAAACGGGGCCGAAACGTCGTTTGGAAGCCTTCACAGTGAAGAACGGGTCCCGAGAGAGCCGTAGGCGCAGTCGGCGGGCAAATCGGACCACCGGAGCGCGTCCGGTGGTCCGCGGAAGGAAGTGTCGGCGCACCGCGCCGGCGCGTCTGTGCTGGCGACCAGAGGCGGCTGCTGGAGCCGTCCGGCCGCCTAGAGGCGGCGGCACCCCAGCGCGCCGCCGGAGAAATCCCGTTGTGGCAACAGCCACGGTGGCGGACCGTCGGATCCCGTGGCCGCGCGGGATCCCAGAACGACAGGGCGGCCTCAGCTGGTGCCACCGGCATCAATTAACGGCGGGGGGGAGGGGAGTTGGGATGCCCCCACGCTCTGCGGCTTCTGCTCGGCCACGCTGGCCGAGCCGCGGCGGGCCACGTGGCCGGGCCGCGCCGGAGGGACCGGGCCGTGCCGGTCGGGCCGGGCCGCGCCGGCGGGACAGGGTCGTGCTGGTTGGGCCGAGCCGCGCTGGCGGGACCGGGCCGTGCCATTCGGGCCGGGCCGCGCCCAATTGGGCCAGACCCGGACCTGGGTTGGGTCGGCCCGGTTCAGGCCGACCTAGGGGGTATCGGGCCGGGTCGGACTGGGCCCTAACCCCCTAATTTCAGACCAAGTTCATTCAAACGCTCATATCTTGGGCTACAGACCTCTGATCGACGCACCGTCAGTTGCATAGGGATCCTTGGATCGAGATAGTATTTTTGGTATATTACACTCAAGCTTTCGGTAATATTTGGGTATGGTCGGGTTGGTTTGAACCCGAAACTAACCGGGCTGTCGGAGTGAAAACAGTTATAACTTGTGTTCTGGACGTCCGATTGACGTGTCGTCGACTTTGTTGGATTCCATTTGGTGAGATAGATCTTTTTGTATACATCACCTGAGGTTTGGACATAGTTGGAGTATGGCCTGTTTGGATTGTACCTGAAATCCAACCGGGCCCCTGGAACGGAAAAGCCGATAACTTTCAGACCGGACGTCCGTTTGACGAACCGTCAGCAGCGTTGGTAATCACATTGAGAAACGGTCTCTATGAGTATACCTTATGAGAGTTTGAGGTAGTGTTGAGTTATGGTCGGGTTGGTTCGTACACAAAACCAACCGGTCCCCTAGGACAAAAAGGCTAATAACTCACAGACCAGGCGTCCGATCGATGAGATGTCTCTTGCGTTGAGACCCCTATGACGAGGTGGTCCCTTGTGATACATCCTTGTGGGACTTTGTGATACATGGAGTATCTACTAGTAGCTCGTGGAGCGGATCCTCCCGGAAACGAGCATGCGGAGTGCGGAGACCTAGTAGATGTGGACTTGATGACTGCTTGACCGATTCGACTTGGAGTGAGTCGACTAGCCCAGTGGACGGAGCGCCCGGTATTTGGTGACAGACTCACGGAGGACTGAGCGCCTGGTAGTTGGCAGCAGACCCACGGTACATGGCAAGAGTAGTACCTCTGTAGGATATTATGGGAACAGCTACTGTGTTTGGGCGGCAGACCCCTGGCGGGGAGCACTACTGTGTTTGGGTGCGGACCCGCGGTACTCGACAGGAGGAGTACCTCAGCAGTCTAAGGTTAGTGAGTAGCGCCTCTGAGTCGTGACAGGGCTACTATACTGGATAGAGGAGGAGTTCTCCAGTAGTTTTGGTTTCGGTATCTTTAATGAAAATCCTGGTTTGAGCTGTGTCGATGACCTTTGTGATTTCCTCATGATTGAGATGGGTTACTTGATAACTTAGGTATATGTATGGGCATATACCTAAGTAGTGGTTATCCGTTGATTTCATATCTATGTGAGATCTCTTGATTGAGAAGGGTTACTTGATAACTTAGGTATAAGTATGGGATTATACCTAAGTAAGGGTTATATGTTATATCCTTCTTTGTGGTTATCCTTGTTTGATTTAGTGAGACATTAAGGATCTCGGGGTCCCTATTAATTATCGTTATACTCACCCTTGCACGGGCTATGCCCGCACCTCATCGTATTGGATGCAGACGACGGAATGTGCAGACGGAGGTCGAGTGTTCGAGGACTGGATGGTACCCGGAGGTGGACCTCACGACGAGTCAGTATCCAGAGGTGGACCTCACGATGAGACAGTATCCGGAGGTGGAATTCACTATGAGACGGTACTCGTAGGAGGTTGATGGGCGAGAGCATTGAGGAGGCTATCTGTACCTACCCTTCAGGTAGGATCCGTGGTGGATGATCCAGGAGTTGTGCTATCTGTACCTACCCTTCAGGTAGGATCCGAGGCAGACGACCCAGGAGTTGCTTCTCTTTTCCTAGTTGTTTGTCTATTCTATTGTACTTTCGTTAAGTTGTAGTTGTACTTTTCAATTGGGTTTGTATTCCGGCCCATTTACTTTTCAGCACTTCTTTTTGTACTTAGAGTATTACTTCTACTTGTACTCTGGTTGGATGTTTTTAAGATTTATAAAGGCAATGCCTTCCTAGTTAACAGGATTTACGCCTTAGGTGCTAGTCGCCAGCCCTTGGCCTATGTAAGGCGGGCTTGGGGTTGTCACGGCACGAGCCCCGAGGGCGGTTCATGAAAGATTTTAATGTTGAAAGGGTTTCAAAATACCTATAAATAATTCAATGTTTTATATAGTATCTATTATGAGGTAATATTTGAATCTGGAAAAAGTAAACATCTTTTTTGAATGTGTATAGTTTTACACACTCCTTATCCACAAGAGAACTTTGATCTCTCACATTCAGTCAGAATAGTCCCACCCCTTTCTATTACGGTCATGTTCATTCTCTCTACTAATCTATTATACTAATGTGTGTATATAGTACTATATTGGTTCTTGATTCTAAAATTATCAAGATATAATTAAAAATCATTTCTAGAAAACTATTTACTATTATAAGTACTTTTCTTCTTTATGTGAACACCCTTTTATCTTACAACCCCTATTCTATAGAGTTTAATCATATTCATAGCTTGTTACTTATATTTCATTAACAAAAATATTTTCATTTTGAATATTAATTTTTGAATGTAATGAAATATACATCACATCAAGTGGAAGTTTTTCTCATGGTTCTATAAATATTTCAGTGGATCAATTCAAGTGATCTACCTGATTAAATATTAAATCATTTATTATTTCCATAGAACATCTTACCCTTATAAAAGGTTTTGCAAATAAGATCTCTAACCCTAATCAACTAGCGTATATCTCCCCTAACATTTTATTATGAAACATTTACTGGGTTCTTCTATCCAAGATGGCCAAGTCTTCTATACCATAAATTTTTATCTTCATTGGAACTATGATTGATGGAATTACTAGGAACTCTAATATAAAATAAATTCTCACTGGTACTCTAACCCATTCCATATTTAATTATTTTAATGTGGTATGTTTTTATCTTCAAAATCACCTCATTTCCTTCATTACATAGTTTAGTCACACGTAGAAAATTATACTTGAGTCAATTAGTAAATAAAACCTCATGTGTAAGATACTTGTATGTATAAAATACTAGATACTAGAAACCAAGAACTTGTAGTTATATTAAATTATTGGTAAAAATATGGTATTTCTTGAAGTATAAAATATTTCAGTATTCATGTAATACTGGATACATACATATATTACACTTTAAAACAAAATATTCAATATAAAAAATATTGAGAGGATATTATTATCCCTTACATCATGTCTGTAAAAATTACACAAAGACATCATATAGGGTACATGGAGAAAGTAAAAAAATAATGGTGATAAAAAATACTAGGTAGGGGTAAAATATAGATTATTTTTATACATCATAAACATGTTATAAGTGATATGGAAATAATAAATGAAATTCATGATGTCGTAATAAACTAAAACTTAAGGAAATATATATTAATGAAATAAATGAAAACATGGATTAAAATAATCACTGATCTCATATAGATGGAATACATAATTTAAAACATAAAAAAATTAATACCTCATTCTAGGATACATTCCTTTTATAGGAAGAGGATGACACAAAAACCCAAATTCTTGGTCTCATGAGACATGTCGATTCATTTAGGGGATATATAATTTTGGGCTTCACCCATCATCTGATTAAGTTCAATGTATTCACCATAAGTTTCATCAAGGCCTTTCATATTATTTCTTAAGGAAACTATTTCTAAATAAAACTTGGTTATTCATATATTTGAAGGAATGGACAACAAATACTTCCTCATTCATTGGAATAATTTGGGTTTCTATGATAAAATACCTAAATTAATGTGGATTTAAGGGTGTATCATCTAAGTAATTTGTTATACAATTATCTAATAAATATTTTAGTGAAGGTGCCATTAATTTTTTGATTAATACATGTAATATAGTAATTGGTTTCAATATTTTTCATTGGTAGGAGACTATATAAATTTTAGGAAAAATCATTCATCATGGTTCATTAAGACCTAGGGAATATTATAAAGAATATCTCATATGAGTGTCTTTCTATTGTGTTGTCCTATGACCACTCATCGTGCATCAGGTTGATGATTGATTCAATTATCAAAAAGCCCTTTTGAGTTGATTACCACTAGTGAAATCTATACCACAACCACATCCACTTTCTAGTATCCATATACAGATGTATTTTCTAGTAAATTCCACACAAATTGACTTTAATAAAAATTATGATGGTTTTTCAACCATAGAAAATGGAACTATTTAATCAAAAGAATATGATAGAGGGATAATAATACAGGATTATAAATCCCTTAAATTTCATGTGTAACATGGATAAAAATATTCCATGTAAACCTATGCACCGCATAAAAGAAAATAGGTGGTGAGTCTAACATGAATCTCAAATAATGAAAATTAAGACGGAAAACCCCCAATAATGGCATTGGTTGAAATTAAATCATAACATCTTGAAATAGAGGTCTTAAACATGATATTAAAATACCATAAATAAATTTATTACATGATATAACATATCAAATAAGTACTATATACACCATAAAAAAGTAAATTAGGTGTATAATATAAATTATGTCTCAAAGAGAGGAATTTGAGATGGAAAACCCTTACCATTTGTATTGAAATCCATGAACAGATTTTAACCTCATTTAGCAAAAAAAATATATTTCATAATAAGTTAATTATAAACCTTAATCATATAAATTTGCATTTTTACTATTCATAAATGGTCTTCCTCAGAAATAATTCTTATGATTTTCCACATCAGGTATTTATAGTTTTTATCATTGTAACTAGTTTCATAATAGCGATGTTCATATTCATTATTATTCCAATTAATAATCTTAATAGATCAAGAAACTTACAATTTTTTATGATTTATAATAATTTATGGTTTTCCAAATTCATTTTATGAGTGTTTTATACCTTATCCTAGAAGATGAAGTGAATAAAAAAGAATGTTTTGGTGATTTTTTGATGGACTGAAGTTGTTTCTTTAATTGATGAATTTAATATTTATATAATAACTCCATAACAAAAAAAATAACTATTTAATCATTAATATAATTTTATATAATTAAATAAGTTTTCATAATCATCCATGATAAAAAATAATATTATTGTTTAAGTATGTGGTTAAACTGGTCCAAAAATGAACATACCCCAATTTAATGAATGATTATGAGGATTTTTGTTGTTATATATCTATAAAAAAAAACATAATGATATTATATTAGTTTTTATTACTGTGATTTATAAAATTTTTATGATTTATAAGAATAATTAATCAATAAGAAAACATTACACAATTTGAATAAAAGATCATCCTCTTAGTATTCCTATTTTAAACAATTAAACTAACGATGATTCTTTGTTGTTCATATAATTAATTAGATCTCAAATTTTTCATTCTATAACCTAAATGATATATTAAATATAATATTTATAATTTAATACCATCCTTATATTCAACCATGTAGGTTTTCAATGAAAATTAAATATTATATTTCGTGGAGGAGGTAGTCTGCACAACGCACAAACAACAGTTTTATTTGTCTTAATGGATAGGGTAAATGAATAATAATAATGATAACCTTAATATAGTAACATTATAGCATATAAATGATAATAACAAAACTCTACTAGTTTGTTTATAATAAATTTCAAGATAATTAAGAATAAACCAATTTAGTTGATAATACTCTCATCGAGAAATTGAATTTTCCTTGGAAGACTCCTTGAATTTAAAGGGATTAGGACAACTATGGCTGAAAATGGAATTATTTTACTGATATATAGTTATTTGGAGAGTAAAATATAATATTATTAAGAATTAATTCATAATGGAAGTGAGTCTTCAAGTGGTGGAGGTGTTACACTTTTATAAGTGAAGGGAAAGGTAGTCTGGGAGAAACCCTTACATTTTCAATAATGTATAGTTACTATTGAAATGTCAAAGGACAAAAAAAGAAAAAAGAATATATTAAAATGATGTTGGGTTAAAAATCACCTAAAAGACTCCATTTTGAGAAAAATATGAGTGATTTACAGGCTTCTCATTAAACTTTTAACTTTTCCCTTAATTTACCTTTTCCTTGGTAATTAATTGCTAACCATAGTAATTAATTTTAATGAAGATATTTCATATGGAAAATTTATCTATTTTTATAATTATTATTTAAAATTTTAAGATAATTTTAACCAATAAAATTTTAAAATGTGTGAAAATTTATTTTTAATATAAATACACTTACTCTCACAAAAACTATTTTTTGAGAAATAACATTTTTATGTGTTAAAATTATATATAATTTAAAATTATTTTTGTTATTGATTTTAATGAAATATATTTATTTATTATAGAATAAATTATATTAGGTTTTAAATGAAATCCATAAATGAATCTCCCTTGAAAATACTTGATTCAAAGAAAAGTACCAAAAAAGTTTTTATATTAATGTAATATTTTAATTAGTTCTAAAAATGCTTTTCATAGGTTTTACTAATTTAAATAATATTCTAAAATGTATAATTTCCTTAATTAAATTTATATTTTATTACATAAATCGTTTTATAAACTCAAAGGTCATTATTATATAGTGGTAATGTCATATAAATTATAAGTTCCGTGAAAACCATACTTTTCACCAAAAAACAACCTTTTTATAAAAAGATAAATAATTAATACAAAGAAAATTTTGATATGATGAATTGCATAATTAATTTAGTTTGTTCATTTTCAAGTTATTAATTTAATATATTAAAACAATTAATGAATAAAGGCTCTGTCACGACCCGTCCGCGGGGCCCATGCCAGGACTACCCCAAGCCCACCTTCTATAGGCCAGGGGCTGGCAACTAGCACCAAAGGCGTAAATACCGATAACTGGGAAGGCATTGCCTTTATAAAAGTAAAAAAACTCCACAGAGTACAAGAGGAAGTAATGCACTAAGTACAAAATAAAGTGCTGAAAGTAAATGTGCCAGGATACAAAGCTAACTAAAAAGTATTGCTACAACTGAACGAAAGTACAACAGAAAAGACAAACAGCTGGAAGAATAGAAGTAGCTCCTGGGTCGCCCACCTCGGATCCTACCTGAAGGGTAAGTACAGATAGCGTAGCTCCTGGATTGTCCACCATGGATCCAAACTGAAGGTTAGGTACAGATAGCCTCTGCAATGCTCTCGCCCATCTACCTCCTCCGAGTATCGTCTTGTCGTGAAGTCCACCTTCGGATACAGACTCGTCGTGAGGTCCACCTCCGGGTACCGTCCAGTCCTCGAACACTCGGCCTCAGTCAGTGCTGCCTGTCGTCTGCAACCAACACAATGAGGTGCGGGAATATCCCATCCAGGTGTGAGTATACGATACTCAGTAGGGACCCCGATACCCTCAAGGTCTCACTAAATCCAACAAGGATAACCACAAAGAAGGATCTCAACAGATAACCCTTACTTAGGAATAATCTCATACTTATACCTAAGTTATCAAGTAACCCAACTCAATCATGAGGAAACACAAATGTTATGAAATCAACGGATAACCACTACCTAGGTATGTTCCCATACACATACCTAAGTTATAAATTGACCCATCTCAAACATGAGGTAAACACAAAGGTCATAGACTCATCTCAAACCGGGATTTTCATTATCGAAACTGTAACTGCTGAAGAGCTCCGTCTCTGACGAGTATATTGATCTTGTCATGTCTCCAAGGTACTACTCACTAACCTAAGACTGTTGAGGTACTCCTCATGTTGATTACCGCGGGTCAGCCACCCAAACATAGTAGTGCTTCCCGCCGGGGTCTGCCGCCCAAACAAAGTAATGCACCCCCCCTAATAGCCTACAGAGGTACTCCTTCTGTTGAGTACCGCGGGTCTGCACGCAAACACAGCAGTGCTCCATCCGCCATGGGTCTGCACCCAAACATAGTAGTGCTCCGACCACTGGGCTAGTCGACTCACTCCAAGTCGAGTCGGTCAAGCAGTCATCAGGTCTCAACCGGCTGCACGGTCTCCGTACTCCATACGCTTGTCTCCGGGAGGGTCCACTCCACGAGCTACAAGTCGATACTCCAATTCTCACAAAGTCCCATGAAGATGTATCTCAAAGGACCGCCTCATCATATGGGTCTCAATGCAACAGACGTCATGTCAATCGGACGCCCGGTCTGTGAGTTATTAGCCTTTTCATCCCAGGGGCCCGGTTGGTTTCGTGTATGAACCAACCTCGCCGCATCTCAACTGTACCCTGAACTCTCATAGGGTATACTCATAGGGACTATTTTTCAACGTGATCACCAACGCCGCTGACGGTTCGTCAAACGGACGTCCGGTCTGAAGTTATTATTTTTTCCGTTCTAGGGGCCTGGTTAGATTTTGGGTTCAATCCAACCCAGCCACTATCCAACTGCGTCCAAACCTCAGGCGAAGTATGCCAAAATTTCTGTCTCATCAAGAGAAATCCAACAAAGTCGACGGCACGTCAATCGGATGTCTGGAGCTCAAGTTATGAGTGTTTCTGCCCCGAGAGCCCGGTTGGTTTCATGTTCGAACCAACCCGGACATATCCAAAGTTCTCCTAAACCTTGATTGTAATATACCAAAATGAACATCTCGATCCAAGGATCGCATCGCAAATGACGGTGCGTCGATCGGAGGTCCGTAGCCCAAGATATGGGCAAAATACCGGAAGTGATCCGAAAATGGGGGGTCTGGGCCCGGTCCGACCCGGCCCAACCCCCCCCTGGGTCGGCCAGAACCGGGTCGACCCGAACCGGGTCCAGGTCTGACCCGGTAGGGTACGGCCCGGTCCAGTCCACGCAACCCGGCCCGGTCCGGCCGGGTGGCACGCTGGCTCGGCCAGCGACCCGAGCGGGGGACGCGGTCCCCCGCGGCCTTTGCGCTCCGCGGACGCGGCGAGCGCCGTGTCCTGCCCCCCCGAATCTCGCGCGGCCGTAAGATCCGGCAACCTTCCACCGAGGCTTCAGCTGTGGCGGTTCTTCCTAGCGGAGGCGCCTCCGCACCGCCGTTGATGTCCGCGGGCCACCGGAGTTGCTCCGGTGGTCCGTTTTCAATTTTGTCTGCGCCGGTGTTCATCTCGGGTCCCGTACTTTACTGCGAAGGCCTCAAATCACTGTTGCAGTCCCGTTCCATCATCGGACGTCGATTCCATGGACGTCGGGGTGCGTCCGAGGAGGAAACAATGTCTCCTCACTTGTTGTGGAGATGATGAAGTAAGGCACGTTGTTGTTGGCGATGATCACCGCGGTCAGCTGAGGAGATACGTGCATGATCCTTCACATATCATCGACCTCAAGAAGTAGGACGTCGATGGAAGGGCGACATTCACGGAGGTTAGAGTGGGAATCTAGGATCGACAGGAGCAGATCCTACGTATACGGTCGATTCCTCGGGTGCACTTTCACTGGCATCACGAGAACCTCCAGGAGAGAACATGGGAGCGGAAGGCTCGGATGCGTACTCAGTACCACTTTTGTTTCCCTACTTTGTGTTATAGCTTTACGGGGATGTAAATCCCTGATGTGGGAGTAATGTAAAGACCCGGAAATTTCAAGGAAATTATTTTCTTAATTTCTTTGGAATTTTACAAGTCTGTGGCTTCTGACGGCACCTAATTCCGAGGCCCGGTGTGCCTGGAATCAATTTCTGAAGTTTAGATTGGGTACGTTCAGTGAACGAACGAGCGGGTTTTTTCTAACTTTTGAACCGGTGCTCGGAATCAAAATCCGAGGGCACCAATGAAACCGCAGTGCTGGTAATTTCTTAAGAGGACCTTTACCGAAGATGCTTTTTCTCGTAAGGAGTTGTTAAAAGTTGTGGTTTAAATAAAAAGGTGAATAAAATTTGTGATACAATTTTATTTCTAGCCTAGTTGGTTTTAACCTATGTGTGGGAGTTGGGTAGAAAGCCACTAGTTAATAACTAACTAAGTGAGGTTAAATGTGAGGTGGGGCCCAAATTAACCCCACCCCTTCACATTCCCCATAACTCCCTAACTCTCTCTTTAATTTGTAACTCGCCCACTCTCCCTCATTAATGAAGTGAATTAATTCATTCTTTTAATTCAAATCTTTTTGAATTCGTCTCTCCACATTTAATCTATATGTTGTCACTTTATGAGTGATAACCCTTGGGGTTTAGTGCCATAAAAATAATAGAGATAAAACTCTATTATTTTGGGGGGCTTAATTTCTTAGTGGAGAGCTAAGGAGGAGAAGGAGAGGAGGGAGATCTTTCCTCCAACGACGAAGAATGTTCTCGACGAGGAACGACCATCAACCCTTCTCTTCCTTCGCGTCAAGGGAGAAGTCTCCGACCACGGTGATCATCGCCAACGACAACGTTCCTTCCTTCTTCCTCTACGCAACAAGTGAGGAGACGTTGTTTCCTCCTCGAACGCACCCCGACGTTCATGGAATCGGCGTCTGATCTCTGCGACGCCGTTCTCCGCGACGCCCGACGTGCGACTTCAAAAATCCAGGTAGGGTTTTTATTTATGTATAGTTTAGTTCCCTTGTTTCTTTCATTCAAAAATAAAACAAATAACTCAGATCAACTTGTTGTCATATTGATCCACGAATGTATTAATTGCTGGTTGGGAATTTTGGTATGCTTCAATTTTATTTGAGGGATCGTGGAATGGTTTGCTTCAATTTTATTTAAATAAAAATGATTATTCATTCTTTGTAAAACCCTGTCTAATCTTGGATATTTGATAATGCCTAATGCAGAATGCGCGAGCCAAAAAAACATGGCCCGACAACCCTCCGCAGATTGTTGTTGGTGTGCGGATTGACAGTGATAATGGAACGGGACAGCAACAGTGATTTGAGTCCTTCGCAGTAAAGTACGGGACCCGAGATGAACCCCAGCGTAGACGGAATTTAAAACGGACCACCGGAGCAACTCCGGTGTCCCGCGGACATCACCGGTGGTGCCCCGGCATGCCGCCAGGAAGAACCACCGCAGCTAAAGCCGCGGCGGCAGGATCCCGCGGCCGCGCGGGATCCGGGGGAGCAGGATGCGGCGCTCGCTGCGTCCGCGGAACACAAAGGCCACGGGGGATCGCGTCCCTTGCTCGGCTCGCTGGCCGAGCCAGCGTGCCGCCAGGCTGGGCCGGTCCGGGTTGCGTGGGCCGGACCGGGTCGCGCCCAGCCGGGCTGGGTCGCGCCCTGCCAGGTCGGACCGGGCCCAGACCCCCCATTTTCAGATCACTTTCGTTCTTTTGCCCATATCATGGGCTACAGACCTCCGATTGACGCACCGTCATTTGTGATGCGATTATTGGATCTAGGTGGTCGTTTTGGTATATTACACTCAAGGTTTCGGACAACTTTGGGTATGTCCGGGTTGGTTCGAACACGAAACCAACCAGGCTCTCATAGTAGAAACGTTTATAACTTGAGATCCAGATGTCTGATTGATGTGCTGTCGACTTTGTTAGATTTCTCTTGATGAGAAGGAACTTTTGGAATACTTCTCATGAGTTTTGGATGTGATTGGATAGTGGCCGAGTTGAATTGAACCTAAAATCCAACCGGGCCCCTAGAACGGAAAAGCTGATAACTTCAGACCGGATGTCTGTTTGACGAACCGTCAGCGACGTTGGTGATCATGTTGAGAAATAGTCCCTATGAGTATACCCTATGAGAGTTCGGGGTACATTTGAGATGCGGCCGGGTTGGTTCATACCCAAAACTAACTGGGCCATTGGGACAAAAGGCTAATAACTCACAGACCGGGCGTCCGATTGACGCGTCGTCTGTTGCGTTGAGACCCCTATGACGAGGTGGTCCTTTGAGATACTTCTTCATGGAACTTTGTGATACTTGGAGTATCGACCTATAGCTCGTGGAGCGGACCCTCCTGGAGACGATCGTATGGAGTACGGAGACCGTGTAGCCGGCTGAGACCTGACGACTGCTTGACCGACTCGACTTGTAGTGAGTCGAGTAGCCCAGTGGACGGAGCACTAATATGTTTGGGTGCAGACCCATGGTGGATGGAGCACTACTGTGTTTGGATGCAGACCCGCGGTACTCAACAGAAGGAGTACCTCTGCAGGCTATTAGGGGTGGTGCACTACTATGTTTAGGTGACAGACCCCGGTGGGAAGCACTGCTGTGTTTGGGTGGCTGACCCGCGGTACTCGACTGGAGGAGTACCTCAGTAGTCTTAGGTTAGTGAGAAGTACCTCGGAGACGTGACAGGATCACTGTACTCATCAGAGACGGAGCTGTTCAACAGTTACGATTTCGATAATGAAAATCCTAGTTTGAGCTGAGTCTATGACCTTTGTGTTTACCTCATGTTTGATATGGGTCACATGATAACTTAGGTATGTGTATTGGCACATACCTAGGAAGTGGTTATCTGTTCATTCCATAACCATTGTGTTTCCTCATGATTGAGTTGGGTTACTTGATAACTTAGGTATAATTATGAGCTTATACCTAAGTAAGGGTTATCTGTTGAGATCCTTCTTTGTGGTTATCCTTGTTGGATTTAGTGAGACCTTGAGGGTCTCGGGGTCCCTACTGAGTATCGTATACTCACCCCTGCACGGGCTATGCCCGCACCTCATTGTGTTGGTTGCTGACGACGGGCATCGTTGACAGAAGCCGAGTGTTCGAGGACTGGATGGTACCCGGAGGTGGACCTCACGACGAGTCAGTATCTGGAGGTTGACTTCATGATGATATGATACTCGGAGGAGGTAGATGGGAAAGAGCATTGTGGAGGATATCTATACCTACCCTTCAGGTAGGATCTGTGGTGGACGATCCAGGAGCTGTGCTATCTGTACCTACCCTTCAGGTAGGATCCGAGGTGGATGACCCAGGAGCTTCTTCTATTCTTCCAACTATTTGTCTTTTCTGTTGTACTTTCATTCAGTTGTAGCTATACTTTTTAGTTGGGTTTATATCCTGGCCCATTTACATTCAGCACTTTCTTTTGTACTTAGTGTATTACTTCTGCTTGTACTTTGTGGAGTTTTTTTACTTTTATAAAGGCAATACCTTC
Organism: Viscum album; assembly: GCA_963277665.1. Taxonomy (NCBI): domain Eukaryota; kingdom Viridiplantae; phylum Streptophyta; class Magnoliopsida; order Santalales; family Viscaceae; genus Viscum; species Viscum album. Next base: position 1,870,122,014 of record OY728121.1, read on the forward strand.
CCAATTATCGGGATTTACACCTTTGGTGCTAATCTCTAGCCCCTGGCCTATGGAAGGCGGGCTTGGGGTAGTCACAGCACGGGAACCGAGGACGGGTCGTACCAAATTGGTATCAGAGGAGTCGGTTCTACCACAGAACTTATAACCCTGATATTTTCTTTCTTGGAAGCAATATTGTTAAGGGTACTGAGTGTAGTCTTCAGTTCAGGTAGTCCAGTGTTGGTGCGGGCGGCCGACGTATCCATACACCAGGACCCTGACTTCTGATTTCTGACTCAGTGCATGAAAACATTAATTTCGTGTGTGTTTTCAAAGGTTTTCCCTTAAAACAGCTCAAACCAATGTAAAGACCATGAAATTTCAAGGGAAATTTTTTCGTAACTTCTTTGGAATTTTATGAGTCTGTGGCTTCTGACGGCACCTGATTCCGAGGCCTGGTGTGCCAGGAATCAATTTCCGAAGTTTAGCTCGGGTACGTTCATTGAACGAACAAGAGGGTTTTTATAATGTAAAGACCCTGAAATTCCAAATAAATTAAGAAAAAAATTTGCTTGAAATTTCTAGGTCTTTACAGGCTCTTTAAAGGGTTCATTTCATGATAGTCCTTGATTTGGTGTTTACCTGCTACAGTGGGGTATTAGGTATTACATTCCCCCCTTAAATAATTTCATCCTAGAAATTATGGAATAAGTTATCTAATTAAAATAAATTTATACTCCTTCCTTATATATTCTTCAGGTTTTTAGGTTTCCTCTTCTAGTTTGTGATTTCTCTAAAGGAAATCCACCAAATGATTTGTCTGATTTCACAATACATGGTCTTTATTCTCAAGAATATAGATAGGCTTGCTATTATAAGATATGTTTATCTATAACTATATTTAATCTGTTGTGACCACATGCATTGGATTTGGTATATATTTCCTTAATAATGAAACATATAATAGATCATGTAATTTAAAAATGATGGGCATTATAGGAAACTGATAAACTACATCCTCAATTTTTCTAGTATTTTAAATGTTCAATATTCCTAAGAATTAAATTACCCTTTTTACCAAATATTATTAAACACTTACATGGTTATATATTCAATAATACATGGTCCCCAACTTGAAATACCAATTATTTTCTTTTGATTATCAGTATAACACTTTTTTTCTTTCGGATTCTTTAATATGATCTTTAATAGTTTTTATTGTAACATTCATCTACTATAAAAGATATGGTCTAACTAACATTATTTCTCAAACTTATTTCAAAAAGGTTGCACTATGATACAAATTCCCATATAATGCTTAATATGGTTCTATATGAATACTCAAATGGAATCTATTATTATATGAAATTCCACTAATGGTGGATATTGATCCCATATACCTTAAAATATCAAGAGAAAATTATCTCAACATCTCTTTCAAGGTATGGATTGTCTATTCAGACAAACCATCAGTCTAAGAATGATAGGTGGTTCTTAGATGTATCTCAGTATAGAAAAACCTTTGAATACACTTTCATAATTTCATTTTGAACTGAGTTTCACTATCATATTCAATTGATAAAGGTTCCCCTTGAAGCCTTGTGATTTCATTGACATAGTGCTGGGACAGGAGCTCAAGTGGGAGATATTCTATTATCACTAAGAAATGAGAAGAATTTGTAAGTTGATCGATGATTACCAATACAGTATCATTATTCCATGGATTATTTTGGATTCTAATTAAAAATTAAATTATAACATTTTCCTACTACTATATAGGTACAGGAAGAGGTTACATGACTCCCTTGGGATATTTTCTTTTAGACTTTGCCTACTGTAATACTAATCATCTAGACACATAGTCCACAATTTCTTTAATCATTCCATAATACCTTAAATTTTCTTTTAAATATCTGTATATCTTAGTGCTACCATGGTGTATAGATAAATTTTTTCTATGTTCTTATGTTGAAATTTATTCTTCAACTATGGTATGGACGGAACACATAACATCTTCCCAAATTTCAATGCCCCATCTTTATAGATGAGTTCTATCAATTTTGCATCCTTCACTACTTCAATATTCCATTTTTTGATATCTTTATCCATCTATATGTTCATCTTTTATAATAAGGATGTTTTATAAATTTCTTAGAAAATTAATTTTCTCCCCTTACCAAGAAATAACCATTTCCATCGTAATTATATCTTTATATATATAATCCTTGTTAATCCCCATCATGGTAAAATATACATGTTTTGTCATACTAAATGAATCAGCCAACTTTTTCCCTTCCTAGTGTGGTAATGTATCAAGAAATCATAGTCCTTGAGTAAGTCCAACCATATTCTATGCCTCATGTTAAGATCCTTTTGAGAAAAGATATACTTAAAACTCTTGTGGCCTATGTATATCTCATATATTTCTCTATAGAGATAGTGTATACATATTTTCATAGAAAATATTAAATATTATCCATAAATTTCATGAGTTTTATAGCTCTATTCCTAGATTTTCAATTGTCTTGATTCATAATCAATCACTCTATAATTCTATATAAGGACATATCCAGTTCATTTATTTGATGAATCGCTAAAAATTAAAAATACTTCCTTACATAATGTTAATTTTAATATCAGATCATTAATATGTATTCTATTAATATCATCGAAGCATTCCACACATTCCCATTTATATGTAAATTTAACCCCTTACATGTTAACTTAGTCAACAGGTTGGCCAATCAAGTGAAATCTTGAACAAACCCCTGATAGTAACATACTAAAGCCAGGTGACTTTGGATCTCAGTTATGTTCATCAATATAGGATATTATAATAATACCTATGTCTTTTAATGGTAAATAGATATTCTATCCTTGGAGGCAATATGTCTAATAAAACAAATTTTTTGGCCCAAAATTCACACTTACTATACTTCACAAATAATCCATTTTTCTTAGGGTATCAAGAATTATTTGAACATGAATCTCATGTACTTAATATCTCATAGAGTATATCAAGATATAATTAATCACTAAAACCATGTATCATGATACTCCTTGAATACTCTATTCATTAGAACCATAAATATAGAAGGTTCATTAGTCAATACAAAAGGCATTAACATAAAATCATAATGTTCTTACCTTGTTTGAAATTCTATATTTGGTATATAATAAATCTTCACCCTTAATAGATGTTAACCAAATTTAATATATATCTTCAAAAATTATTTATCTCCTTGATTTTAATTAAATAATTAATCAATATGTGGAAAATTATACATCTTATTTATAGTAATGGAATAGATCTCCTTATAATCGATGCACAATCTCATTGACCAATCCTTATATTTTACGAATAAAGTAGAGGATCCCCATAGTGAAACACTAAGGAATATAAATCCCTTATCACTCAACTCCAATATCTCTTTATTAAACTCCACCAACTCCACTGCTGTCATTATATAAGGAGTTTTATATATATTCCATTCTTTAGGAATGAGTTAAATAGAGAACTCAACTTTACGCTTTGGTGGATAACCAGGTAATTATTATAAAAAATCATTAATGGATTTTTTTACCATGGGTAAATACTATAATATTAGGATACCTTCCTCATCAATATATCACACATGGTTTTCATATTCACCTAGAATTTAATTAAGCGAGTCTTTTGGGGGATGATCCAAATTTTCTTTAGAAGATGATGTTTACCCTCTAAAGATAATAAATTCCATCTTAGATTCATGAATCATAATCTCCTTATCCTAGAAATAAATTTTTTCATTATAATTTGAAATCTAATCAGTACCAAGGATCATATCAAAGTCATCCATAGGTATAATAATAAATTATTAAACTTGGGAATTCCCAGGAATCATTTTTTGAATTTCCTAATATATCTGTGTTTCCATAAGACATTCACTTTGTGTATTAATTAAAAACTACCTTAATAGGATTCTATGGAAGTATCTAATTATTTTAGAAAACACGAAATGTATGAAAGAGTTTGAAGATAAATAATAAAATAAAACAATATCTAAATTTGAGTAAACGATCAAATTATCTCCCACTATGTCATTATGAATATTTAATTCAGTTGTGTAAATTTCATAAGTGTGGACTTTATCCCCTAGAATTTTCTGAGTTAAATTTTCTTGATGAATGGGGTATTGGTTCTTATAATTTCCCTTATACCTAAAGTTAAATCATTGAACATCAATAACTTCTACCTTAACCTTTCATTGGTGATCTTTACGACATTTTTCTCCAAAATTATAACAATTTTTTTCTATAATCCCTATGGTGTTTATTCCCATAGTTATCCATTGTGGTAAATCATGTCCTTTATTTATTCCAATTTATCACATTATTCTTCTCAGGATTCTCATCTAGTCTCTTCTTATCCTGATTTCCCTTGAATACATAAATCTTGGAGATTGCATTTTCTGTCTTAATATCCATTAAGACATATCTTCATATGATGAAAATGTCTTAGGGACCAAAGCCCTTTGAAATATCTGATATAACCCATTATTGAGAAAATCAATCTTGCATTCCATCATACGTACATAGTCTGCAATTTTCCAATCCAAACTTGTAAAGTTATCCTCTTACTCAAAAACATTTTACTCCTCCTTTTATATATGATTGAGGAACTATATTTCCATTTTTATCTTTTCTAATGATGAAATTATTTTTCATATAATACCTCCTTAAATGTTCTTCATTCCATAAACTTGATCTCATATTCCTATTTTTTTTTGAATTGGTGATCATCGTTGTTCCTCATATCCCTTATTATGATAGAATTGCGTGATGAGTTCTTCCTTTTCACTACTCCCCAAAGTGAGAAAGTTTTTCTCTAGGGACTTGATCAATTATTTAGTATCCAATGGATTAGTAGTTCTACTGAATACAAGAGGTTTTTAACACATGAACCAATCTATTATAACTACACTATAATGTGGATCTAAGTGATTCTATATGTGAGAAAGATTATTTTTAATATCTTGGTTCAACTACCCCAATATGGTTATCAACTGATTAGCCTCAACTTTGTCTCCATTAACTTGTTTAGGGGGGATATCCTTGCATTAACTCTTGGCACTGATATGATTGTCCTTCCTCTCATTAGTGATCATATTTCTATAATTTCTTACACATAATTAGATCATAAAATTGAATTTTAAAATAAAATTCATTCTAAGTTTTCTAGAACATCCCCTAGAAATATTTTGTGATTTTCATGGTACTTATGCTATCTTTCTTGGTTTCTCTAAATCCTATACCTAAGGTTTCCAATAAACTTTATCTGATATCGACTATAATATTCCAAACACAAAAAACTCAGATACTGTAATTATATTACATAATTGTTACATAGTAAAAGAGTTACCAAAGGATCATATATTTTATAATTCTTATAAAACTTGATACATACATACATTAGACTTGAAAACATAAGATATGATATAAAATCATTACCTGAACATTATTATCCCCTCTAACAGCTCTTTGAAATTTACACATAGAGATCCTCTATGTTTCCTAGGGATAGGAAAACAAACAATGGTAAACTTGGATTCTCTTTAAGGGTTAACATAAAGTGGAATCTTAAATAACATAAACATGGAATAAGTGATATGGAAAGAATAAATGAACAAAATGAAGCAATAATAAACTAATGTTGGGTTATTTCAATATCTATGAAAATAAATGAAAAAATGGACTACCATAATAATTGATCTCATAATGATGGAATTCATAATGTCAGACATCAAAAACATGATATCAAGGACTTACTCCAGGGAACTTTCCTATTATAGGAAGAGGAATGCACCAAAATCCAACTTTTTTTGTATCATTTGATCTTTCGACACATATAGGGGCTATAAAATTTTCCCCTACACCCCTCACATGATTAAGTCTAATATATTCACCATAAGATTCATCGAGACTTTACATATCATTTGCTGAGGAACCTATTTAGGAATAAAACCGAGATATCCATATATTGAGAAATACAGACATCAAATACTTCCCCATTTAATAGAATAATGTGGATGTCTAGGATAACATCCCTTAATAAAATTATATGTCATGGGGTTTCATCAATGTAATAGGTAGTAAAATTATCAAATAAATATAGTATAAAGGGTTATTTTAATGTGATGGGTTATACATGTAATATATTAATTGTTTTTAATTGTTTTCATTGGTATTGGACTAGGAAAATTGTATGAAAAGACTTTAATATGGTTTATTAAGATCGTTTAAATATTTAAAAGCATGTCACCCAGGAGTGTCTCGTCAGGTGTGTAGTATTAGGCACACAAACCAGGAATCAAGGTGATTATTGAGATAATAATGAATAAAACTTGTTCAGTTTTATAACCCTAAGGTGAATATATTCCAAAACCTCATCCAATTTCTAGTATCCTAATAAGGATGTATTTTATAGGAAATTACAATCACTTTTACTTTACAAAAAATTATGATGGTTTTCCAGTCATGGAAAATATAACTCTTAAATAAAAATAATATGACAAATAGATAACAATATAGTCATGTAAATCCACTAAATTTAATGAGTAACATGGAAAAAATTATTCCATGATAATCTATGCACCACACAAAATAAAATAGTTGGTGATTACCACATGTGTCCCAATGAATGAAAATTGATATGTAAAAAATCACACTTAAGGATTGGGTAGAAATTAAATCACAAAATATTAAAATATAGGGCGTAAAAATTATCTAAAATACCCTTAATAAATTAATTTCATGATATAACATATAAAATAGGAATTTATACACCACATAAATGAAATTACATGCATAATACAAAATATCTCTCAAGGAGAGGATTTTGGGACAAAATACCCTAATTGCTTTTCTTGACATTCATGAACATACTTTAACCTCATGTATAATAAACATATATATCTTATTAACTTAATTAATAACCTTATTCATATACATTTTCTTTCATACTCTTCATAAATGGTCTTTCTCAGCAAAAATTATTCATATTTTCCACATCCTGTATTTATATTTTTGATCATTTTTAATAGTTTCATAATAATGGTGATTGTATTCATTATTATTAAAAAAATTATTATTACTATTTCATTATATTTTCTATTAGGGGTTATTTATAATAATTTATGATGTTTAAAATTCCTTTCATGATTTTTTTAGACCTTATTATTGAAGTTGAAGTCGATAATATTCAGGTTTTGATGATTTTTGGTGAACAAAGGGAGTTTCTTTAATTGATGTTTTAGATATTTATATAATATCTACATAACCAAAAAAATATTTATTTATAAATTTATATTATATTATATTAGTGAATAGTTTTCCATATCCATACATGATATAAATTCATAGGGTGGTTAAACATACCAAAACACGAACATTGTCGAATTTAACCAAAGATTATGAGTTGTTTTTGTTTTAATATAATTATACTATAAGCATAATGATATTATTTAGTTTTCATTAGTTTTTTATATTATATTTTGGAGGAATTATAATAAGAATTAATGTAAAATCAAACATTACACAATTTGAATAAAATATTATCCTATTATAATGCATATTCTAAATAATTAAATTAATGATGAAAGTTTATTGGTAATATCATTAATAGGTTCTATAAGTTGTATAACCAGATAATTAATAATATTATAAAAATAATATTTATACTTTAATATCATCATTTTATCCAAATATGTAAGGTGATGAAGGAAAACATAACATGTTATGTTGTGGTGGCGGTACTCCTCACAACACATGAACAAGGGTTTTGTTTTTCTTATTGGATGGGGTATATGAATAAAGAATAATAATACCCATAATATAATAACATTATAGTATATAAATGATAAAAATATAATTAAACTAGTGTCGGTGGAATAAATTTTAAACAAGATACTTAATAATAAAACTATATAGTTAACAATACTCACGTTGGGGACTAGAATTTTCCTTGGAAGTCACCTTGAATTTAAAGGACATGAGATAACAATGAATGAACAAGGGATTATTTTCATGGGATGTAATTATAGAGAGAGTAAAATGGTTTTGTTTTAAATAGTAATTTGAGAGATATGTGAGTATTTATATTGTAAAGTTACTATCCTTTTATAAGTTAAGGGAAGGTTATTTTGGGGAGTAACCCTAATATTTTCAATAATATAATGTTACTATTCAACTTTCAAAGGCCAAAAAATTGATAAAAGTGGAGTGTAAAATGAGTGTGGCTCAAAATTCACCTCAAATACTTTAAGATAAATAATGTTTTTATGATTAAAATGTATATAAAATGTTAAATTATTTTGGATAAGGATTTTAATGACCTAAATTGATTTATTATAAAGTAAAATAAAAGGATATGATGATTTATAGGGCAGAAAAATTGAATCTCCCTTCAAAATACTTGATTTGATGAAAATATATAAAATAATTTTTATATAAAAGTAACATTTTATTTAGTTCTATAAAATTTTTCCATAGATCTAATAATTTTAATTTTAAAATATATAATGTTATTACATAAATTGATATTTTATTACATTACAATATTTATAAATTTATATTTCATTCTTATATAATATTGAAGACATACAAGTTTCATGAAATCCATAATATTTGACTACAAAATGAACTTTTTATAAAAATATAAAAAAAATTCAAACTAAGATAATTATGATAAAATAAATTCAAATATGAAATTAGTTTGGTAAAAATCAAATTATTAAATTAATATATAAAATAAACTCATGAATATAGTTTCTTTAGAGATTGAGTTATATGATAATCCAGGATTTGGTGTTTACTTATTATAGTGGGGTCTGAAGTTTTGTAGTGTAGATAAATTTCAACTAATCCAATTCCATTAATTAGAAAATAAATCACATTAAAAAAATTCACAGCACTACTACCATGTTTTTCAATATTTTTCAATATTTTTCAAAATTTTAGTATCTCTTATCATGTGTAATGATCATCTGCTGTCAAGTATCCATGTGTTTCTCTTCTTGTTGGATTTTGTGAAGCTTCAGTAGTGTGATGTTTTCACCATTAGATCTTTTTTCCATTGTAAATATGTTATTTTTTCTATAATCATGGTCATACAAAAATTTTAATATTTATCCTATTGTTCAAATCTTCCACATATCTCCTCAAGAAAAACAAAAATATTTTGTAAAGGTACCATAGGCAGTCTTCCAATCTCGTTTTGTGTACTCATATCTCATTTTCTCCTATTTTCATAGTATGTCCCATTTAATTTAGGTTAAATTTTATTCTAATGAATATCCACATTATATTGTAAGATGTAGGATTTATTCTCATAATAAAAATAATAACAGTGGTGGCCCTTGAAACTAGTTCTTCGATGAAACCACCTTAACTACACTATTCATATTCTGATAGTTTGTTTCAACATGGGTTTTCCTAGACTGAATTTTAGATCCTACATTATTAACTGGAATAGATTCAACATTTTTAGAAATAGTAAGTGAATATTTTAGCTGAGTTGATGAACAATATTTCTCAATATCTTATGGTGACTCGTATTTCACTTAAACAACATTATATAAGTTTTTATTTATCTTTCCAATGGTCAACCCAGCCTTAAGAGCCATCAATTCTTCCATATTCATCATTTCTTATTATTCAGCCATTTTTTTTCTCAAATTATTTTATAATCCCTTCCTTCACAGCCACCTTAATTTGATGATTTTGATTTCATCAATATACTCATTTCCACTAAAATTAATATCAACCCCAGATTTCTTTAACATATATACTTCTTTTTTAATAGTTTTAATCAACTTTTTATATTGATTTTTTTCTGTCAAGACACACCTCATCATCAGTTATAATCTTGTGTTCCATATAGGTTTTCTCTCATTATTATTCATTAATTTATCTTTCACTATATTTTTAAAATGCACCAAAAAAATGGTATCTTTTCGAGTATAATATTCCTCTAATTTGCAATTTATGGAATAACATTAAACTTCCTCTTTACTGAACATGTTTATTTTATTTATTATTTTTATTTTTTCCTAACTTAATCAAACCACTTATACACTTTATATGTTTTTCATTTAGATATTCTATTAGAAATATCTTTATATTATTCGTCATGGTAATCCAAATTCTTCATTCTTCTTGGTCAGTCAGCTATAAGATTCCCAATTCATCTCCACTTTAAATATTTTTAAGGTGAGTTTTTCCTTATATATCCTCTTACATATTTTAACAATTTTTTAGGTAATATTCATAAACATCATTATATTTTCATCACTCTGGATATCCTCTTTTTATTCACTTGAAGATTCAACATCTTATTCATTAATCCTTATCTTATCCATATCTTTAAATTTCATATCCTATGTATCCTTCTTCTTAAAAAATAGAGACTTTATCCCTTCATAATTAAGAATATTATTTTGTGACGCATATGGATATAGGTCTTCAATGAAAATCCATATCATTAATACACATTATTTCTTGATTTATAACATAAATATACACTTAATAAAACCAAAAAATATCGTGATGCCTAATTTCTTTTTGAAATTATGTATATATAAAATTAACATAAAACATGGGTATAATATCATTATTTAAAAACATTGAAACATTCCCCTATATTCCTTGGATCTTCTAAAAATATACTAGATAACATAAGTATGTACATAAGAAACGGGTGAGCTATAAAGTCTTGTAAGGGAATAAAAAATAGCATAAGTTGAAGAAGAACATGTGATACAAGAGGTATATCAAAGTTACATAAGAGGGGTGAGAATAATAATCCTGAATAATGTGGCATGATATCACAAGAATACATAGGAATGTGTCAAAAATATAAAGTATGGAATTATAAACATATTTCAAGGATAATTTCCAATAAAACATAACATATTGTGCTTAATATAACCTCTTATGCACCATACCTAGAATCTCATGAGTTAAAAATATTACTAAATTCATTGGAGGGCAATATAAATCTGGCTAGAACCATCACATTCATATCTTTTACATGTATAAGTGTACAACATAGATCATACAAAATAAGAATTTCATTCATAAATTTTAACCTAATGATTAAGGAGTAAAGGTTACATACATGTAAATCCACAATAAATGAATGATCGGTGAAACTTAATGAATAACATTTATTAGAAATTGAGATGGTTTTTCACTACCCAAATATTTATCAGGCAAAATCGCATGATAGTTTTTATAACAGAATAGGTGTACATAATGGTTTATAAAATGAAACAATTAGAAAGAAATGGGACTTTAATTAAATAAGAATGATAAGGATAGTAAAATTTATGTGTAGAAATATATCTCAAATTTAATATTTGGAAATCAAAAGGCATGTAATAAAGAATTTTATTGAATAAATAGGAGAAGGCGAGGATCCCTTACCTTGAGAGGGAACTTCTAAAATCTTAGTAAGAGATTATTAAGAGATTTGGGGATCACTGGAAGGGCTCTAGAAGGAAAAATTAGAGTAAATTCCTACTTTAAGTGTTTTTAGTTAATTGGAAAGGGATTTTGGGTGGAGTAATATATAAAAATAGAGTAGAATTATTTATTAATTTTCAAATTATTTTTTTAGAATCTATTTGATAAATTAATCAAAACCACAAGAAATAAAATTATTTTTTACCATGGTTTTTTCCAAAGAGTATTGAATTTAAAAATTTTATAATGGTGAGGATTGAACACATTAAAATAATGACCTTTTTGATGTGTAAGTGAGTCTTGTTTGTAAATATTTGATTTTGAAACCTATAAATATAATACAAGTTTTGGAGGATTCATTAATGGTTTGTAAAATTAATCAAATAACTTGAAAACATTATTTTAAAGTGGAACCATAATTATTTCCGGGATACTCTTTAAACTATTTATTACATCACTTTTTGGATTTTATATTGTCATGATACATACAAGATTTAATTTTTACCCAAAAATATAACTGTCCTAGAAAATTATGATGAAATCACCATTGATAAATTTCAACATTCTAATTTCCAAAAAAAATATAAAATAATTCTCTAAATAATAGAATTCACACTTTTAAATTTAAAATCCCAATTTATTGAGATATATTAGTTTTTAAAAATATTAGTTTTAGGACACCTATAAAATTACATTTGACTTCATAAAATTATAATTTCATTTATATTTAATAAATATTATCTAATAATAATATTTTATTAAAATATCATTTGTTTAAAAAATTAATGAATTCGTCAAAAAGACTTTCTTTAATGAAATTATATATTTCCAAAAAATATAATTTTTCTTTCATTATATCGACATATGATTTTTATTAAAATCATTATTTAATCATTTTAAAAGTAATATTAAAAAGAGATAAATATAATAATTATGTTAATAAATAGAAAAATGCAAAAAATCATACTGTTAGGATCTAGATAGATATCTATTTGTTACACTAGTGTATTCCATATAATTAAGCACTATGATGGTGAGATTTTCATGGGGTGGTTTGGTAAACATAGTTTGGGTCATGATCTCAATGAGCTTGAAATTACTCCATAAATAGTATTTATCATGCTTTAGTTGTAGAATATCAGCTTGGGTTTTTTCATGGGTAAATACCATTAATGTTATCTATAATTTCCTATGTTTTTTCCTTGTATTATTTTTAAATATAATATGGAATTAATTTGAGAATAGGCATTGAGAAAGTGTGAAATTCTGAGGCACAGGATATCTGGAGTAATGTTCTGAAATATATTTAAATACTAAATAGCACACTTGTGCAATTTTCCAAGAAAAATGAAATAACTTCTAAGCGGTTTCACAGATTAGAAATTTTAGGGAACCATTACATTTTGAGCAGTTAGTTTACCCTAGGAACGACCTAACATTGGCCAGTGTGAGTCAACTATGGAAAGTTGTTTTTGATCGTTTAAATAAATAAAATAAATTTAAGAATTTAATTTTTTTAATGATTCGCAGCGATGTAGTGAAATTTATTTTTAATTAGACTTTTAAACAAGGATACAGGGTTAAGATCATAACCCTAGAATTTCATGGAGGATCTAGAGAGAACCCTGAATAACACTCTTAGTGGTGAACAATGATGAGACTTGGATTGGAGATCGATAGACGTCGTTCTTGATGAATCTCACCAATGGCGATGATGAAGCGGTCAAACTTCTTCATTGAATGATCCAACCCTGAGTTAGGGGGTTTTATTTGGATTTCTTTTCCCTATTTATGAATTAAACAATTATTGAGTACAAACCAATGACTAGTTCGATCCACAGTTCGATCGTTCATGCGGGATGGATTTATATTTGTGGGATTATTATCAAGGTTCACATATTGAGGATTGATTTTGGTTTCTTGATCATTCTTATGGAATTGATTGAGGCTTTAATGAACAGTGGCCAAGGGTTATTCTTTGGGTTGTTCAATGTGTTTTCTTCTACCTTGATATTCTTTGTGTTCCTCATTCTTCATGGTTTATTAACGAACAACCGTTCTGCCTAGGTTCTTGGTGAAATGATCAGAAATAGAAGATCTAACCTCATGATGACCTAGAGGAGGTGTAACGATGATTGAGACGGAAGAATCAAAGTGATCTAGGAATACACCTTCATATGACTTACAGGAGGATTGAAAGAATCAGTTTTCAGGGAAGATTGAAGGCACAAAACCCACTGATTTGGTGTTGCAATAGTGAGAGGACCTTAGATATCTAGTTTCAAGCTGAATAGAGCTTTATATTGAAAACTATTGGATAGGTCGAGGTACTCAGAAGAAGAATGTCAGTTTTAGATGTTTCTAAATAACGTGGTTTTTAGTCCATGCTACACGGTTTGTGGCCCCCACAGAGTGGCGACTAGTGTTTCGGGAGGCGGTAAAGTATCACATGGTGTGTGACCCCTATCACATAGTGTGTGGGCCTTCCATGAGACTCAGTATGTATCTTGGGATATAAAAGGACACAGGGTGAAGTACACAGGGTCCCGACATGGCATGTACTCCCCTACATGGCTTGGCTAGATCGGTTACGCAGATTACCCTGTGTACTTGTAAACAAGAAGAGCTACACATGTTGACACCGTGTACTAGAACATGGTTAGATTAAATGGGTGGAACCTGGATGGAAGGTATTGGCATATAAGTCTTTCTACATTCCGTATACTCTCTTTTTACATTATATTTACTTTTTAACATAGGTTGTTGTGCATAAGAAATACCTGGGGTCAAGGGACACGATGTGTGACCATACTACAAGACATGTACTCTCTTATACATGGCTTGAGAAACTTTTCCACCATATCCTAGATAGGTTTATTTAAGGGTTAATTCCTATATTCTTCCCTTGAAGGTTAGTTGATATCATTCCCTACTCATAGGAGTATGATCCCTTCAGTAGGACTTTCTAGATAGAGTTGTTGGAATCCCCTATTAAAGGCTAGGAGTAGGATCCTCTATTTATTATCTATTCCCTATATAGATTCCTTGGTATTTAAATGACCAGATTCACCAGGCATCGATCCTTTACTTAGTAAGTTAATCCTGATAGAGTTGTTGGTATCACCCCATGGACCTGGTTGTGATACTCATCTATGTATCGTATCTCTCTTCAGATCTATCATGGTATCTCTCTCAAGATGGTTTCTGATGAACATTACTTCTTAGACAGATGTCATCTGTGCTATCAGACTCAGGAGTGTGTTATCCTAGATGAGTTCTTTGTGGAATCTTCAAGCTGAATCCCTAGTGTGGGTTGTGGTATTAGAGACTTACCTCTAGACTATGTGTCTAGGTTTGAGTATATCTAGATATTCCTGGTAAATAATTTGTATATATATACCTATGTAGAGTTGAAAATACCTTTCCTTTTTGTATTTCTATATGGTTTCGAGGTGTCTTACTGAGTATTATTATACTCACCCATGCATGGGCTTTGCTTGAACATGTTGTGTCTTGTGTAGACGAGAAAATTATTGACAGATTCTAGGGTGGACTAGGACCAGAAAGAGATTTGTGAGTTCAGGTCAGATGAGGAATTCCTATGAATTCAAGTAGAAGTCCCAATGCCAATTTTATTTATAGGTTGGAAATTTTTTTATATACACTTTCTTTTTTTGGGTTGTATTCTGGCCCAATAAACTTTACTGCACTTTAATTTCATGTTTTACTCTGTTGGTTGTGATAATGGTTTGCATGAATTTGTTTCTTACTTGTTTTTTCATTTTAGAATTTGTTGTTTTATAGATGTGTGTGTGTTCATAAATGTATATAGTCAATGCCTCCAATGTTAGTGATATGCCTACTCAGTGCTAATCACCAACCCCTGGCTGATTGGAGGCCAGCATGGGGAGTCATGACATAGTCCCCACTAGGATGGTTCATGACAGAGTGGTATCAGGGGTGGTCAGTTCTACTTTAGGACCAAGAGTCTGTGACATTGGTTTGGGGTGATAGTGTAAAGTGTTTCGAGTTTGGTTTTTAGGCTAGGGACTCTAATTTTGGTGTGGGAAGTCGAATTCATCATACACCAGTGCTCTAATAACCTATTTTTCGACTCAGTACATTTGACACCGGTTATAGGGAAAATAATGGTACATGAATCACATAATAATGGGTTGTGGTTTCCATGTTCTTCTGGAATTAACTCTCTAGATATACTCATTGATTGTGTTACATCTTGTTTTCTTATATGATTCATTCGCAATGTATACCGGCTAGGATTAGGTAGCTCGATCACAAGGATGACCCCCTCAATAAAGAGGCTTCGATACATGGACCAGTTCCCCAGATATTAACTCATGGTGGTGCACCAGTTATACCACCACCAGTGGATCAGCACGTGGTACCTACAGTACCAGTAGATGAGGAGCACAAGATGAGTGCACTCCATGAGATTAAGAGACAGAGACCCCTCAGGTTATGAGGTGAGCCTGACCCTCAGGTGGCTGAGGAATATCTTGAGGTAGTGACCAAAGTTTTATGTCTATTAAAGACACCATCGGATCAGATGGTGATCCTAGCAGCAAGCCTTCATTAGGGTTTGGTATAGCGATGGTGGATTTGGACACACAAACTCATGATGAGGCGACTCTTCCATGGACGGATTTTGAGAGTCTCTTTAGAGAGCAGTTTTCACCGGTCACATTGAGAGAAGTGTGTATACAGGAGCTTCTTAAGCTCCAACATGGTATCTTGATGGTGGATGACTATTCATCAACATCATCCAACCATTCTAGGTTCTCGATGGATGTGGTAAAAAGATAAGTACTTCAGGGCGTGGACCAATGATTGAGGTATGCATAGATAAATCCAACCCAACATTATACCTCTATGCATTCTGAATTATGTTGGTGTTCTTGAGTGAGCTTTGGTGGTCAAAATCTTTTTGGTTGAGCAGATGCATCAAGTGACAGTTATCAGTAGGAAGGCAGGTGCAGAGACCTCAACAGTAGGGAGATGACATCATACATAGGGATTTGGATGTGGGAGACATTTCAGAAGGTCATAGGATAGAGAATATGTGGTTCAGGACTCTCGGGATCGATCCAGTTATCCTAAGGTAAGGTGATGCTTCACATGTTACAATATGGGACATCTCTCTCGAGATAGTCCAACTCGTCGAGCTACTGACTGGAAGATGGTGGATGGACCACCTAGTTAGTGGTAGTAGCAGGAGTAGGTAGATCCATCTGTAAGTGGACATGGAAAAGTATTAGGTAGAGAAGTATTAGGTGGAATGCATTTTGAAATGTTACCACCGCCACCCCCAGGAGATCTACTCCATGCTTAGGGAGTAGGAGCATAAGGCTGGGGACAACTGCATGCGGTTGAGGCATATGATCCAGGGGATCCAGAAATGATTTGATGTATGATATGTATATTTTATACAGTAGATACAGTACTAATACACATAGGTTCTAGTCATTCCTTTCTAACCACATACCTTATACGAGACCTTGATATTCTGATAGAACCATTGTCTCAATCCTTACACATGGAG
This sequence comes from Viscum album, assembly GCA_963277665.1. Taxonomy (NCBI): domain Eukaryota; kingdom Viridiplantae; phylum Streptophyta; class Magnoliopsida; order Santalales; family Viscaceae; genus Viscum; species Viscum album. Next base: position 1,870,139,055 of record OY728121.1, read on the forward strand.
ATACGTATAGAAGGAGGCTCGACAATCACACACTTATATCGATTTTGTTACCAGACACTTGGAGGTGAGAGTTTTTATTAGAACCTCTTAGTGGTAGTGTCGATGCCTTACAATTCTATTCTTGGTATGGATTGATTATCCCCGGTCCATGCCCATATTGACTATTTTAAGTCAAGGTTGTGTTGTGTCCACAGCGATGAAATTAGGTTTTCCATTGTTGGTGAAAGGTAAACCCATGTTGCATAGGATAGAATCATTCTTAGGAGGGTGAATCCAATTACTCATGTGTTAGCTATCCTAACCCTCATAATATTATATGTTATTATTTTTTAGTTCCCATAAGTAGTATAAATGAATGATGGCATCTTCCCCAAGGATGTTCCAGGATTACCTCTCTATCGAGAGATAGACTTATGCATTGACTTACACCCTGAGATGGCACTGATATCTACATTAGCATATCAGATGGATCCCATTGATCTTTACGAGATTAGGGTGAAGTTGGAGGACTTATAGAGGAAGTGCTTCATCAGACCTATTTTTTCACCTTGGGCAGCCTGAGTAATGTTTACTAAAAAGGTAGATGGGATCTTGTGGTTGTGTGTGGACTACCAAAGCTTGAACCAAGAGACTGTGAATAATAGGTATCCACTACCAAGTATCGATGGCCTATTTTTTCAGTTGAGAGGGGCACAGTGGTTATTAAAGGTTGAACTTTGATCGGGATATCACCAACTATGAGTACAAGATGATGGCATATCGAAGACAACATTCAGATGTTGTTATGGTAACTATAAGTACTTGGTGATGCCCTTTGGCATGACGAACACCCCAGTAGTGGTCATTTGCATCATCTAATAGATATTTCATCCTTATTTAGACTATTTTGTGGCATTCTTCATTGATTATATCCTTGTGTACTTCGAATTTGAGGAGGAGCACGCGAGACACCTAAGGATGGTTTTGGATGTACTCTGAGAGAACCAGCTTTATGGGAAACTCAAAAATTTCCATTTCTTGATTTAGGCGGTCCACTTTCAAGGAAATGTTATCTCAATGTATTGAGTGGTAGTGGACTCGGCCAAGGTGAAGGTATTGTTAGCATGGTATCCACCTAGGAATGTAACGGAGGTGCAGAGCTTCCTTGGGCTAGCAAGCTATTATCGAAGATTCATACCTAATTTCTCCAGGATATCATCATAGATGATATATTTGACTCAAAAGGGAACGAATTTCCTATGGAAAGAGAAGTGTCATTATTCTTTTCAGCAGATGTGGTAGAGTTTGACGAGCACTCCAATCTTGATATTTCTGGAGGATAGTGCCGAGTACATAGTGTTCTGCGATGAATCGGAGACCGGACTTGGTTGTGTCCTGATGTAGAGGAAAGTAGTGATTTCTTATGGTTTGTGGTAGTTGAGACCACATGAGTAGAACTACGCGACTCAAGATGTTTAGTTAGAAATAGTAGACTTTGTATTGAAGATATTGCAACAATACCTGAGGGGCGAGCAATTTTTTGTCTACTCTGATCACAAGACTCTCAAGTATATCTTATCTCAGACATATATAAGCTTGAGACAAAGGCAATATATAGTTTTACTTTAAGACTATGAATTTGTGATTATATATACTCCTGGGAAGGGGATCATGGGGGAAGATTCTCTCAGTAGGAGATATTGTTCATAGATGGTGAACTTAGCATCGGAGTAGTTGGCCTCGTTATAGTTATATCTTGTGGATGGAGAGGGATAATCTTAACTCCAGTCGATTTTTGGAACCCCTACACTCTTACAGTGAGTTAGGGAGGCACAGCTTGGGGATACCAATTCTGAGACCCTACATACTTAGATGTCTGCAGGACATGCACTTGATGGATATTCACAAGGTGGGGAGAACGTCATTCTTTTTAGAGGACACATAGTTGTACCAGTGGCATTGTAAGAGGAGGTTATGTGGGAGTTTCAAACATCCCCTTTAGAGGTACATCATGGAGTGGAGAAGATGTAACATGACCTTATTTGTCAGTTTGGGGGACAGGGATGAAGAAGGTGGTAACAAAGTTCGTTTCTCGATGCACTACGTGTCAGTAGATGAAGGATGAACACCAGGTTCTATAATTTTTAGATCAACCCCATGAGGTGTCAAAATAGAATTGGGATGGGATATTGATGGAATTTGTGATGGTTTTACCATGTACATCTATAAGAAAAATTCCATATGAGTGATAGTTGACCGACTCACAAGTTCGGCCCACAACCTAGATATACAGAGGTATAGTTCAGTATAGATCTTGAGACGCCTCTATGTGTAGGAGATAGTTAAACTCCATGGAGTCCCATCATTGATAGTTTTTTATCGTGATTCTTGTTTTACATCATAGTTATGAAAAGGATTGTAGGAGGCATTTGGGAATCAGCTACACTTGAGAATAGAGTTTTACCCTACAAATATGGCCATAACACGCGGACCATTAAGGTCATAGAGGACATACTATGGTCTTGAATGTTGGACTTCAGTCATAGTTTGGGGGATCACCTACCTCTGGTGGAGTTCTTGTATAAAAATAGATACTATTACACCATTGTTATGGCACTATTCTAAGATTTTTTAGGCGACCCTATCGGTCACCCCTTTGCTGGAATAACCCTAGAGAGTCAGCACTCTTGGGCCTGGAGGTGGTGAGAGCTGCTACTGAGAAGGTTTATATCATCCAAGGATTGATGAAGACTTCACAGAGCTGTTATAAATCTTATGCTGACAGGCAGCAGAGACCTTTGGAGTTCATGGAAGGAGACCATGTGTTCCTTCGACTTTCACCTCATCGGGGATTGCAGATATTTGTCCAGGGCGACAAGTTATCTTTGAGTTTTATCAGCCTTTTTTAGATACTATGTAGAGTTACTGAGGTGATGTAATTCTTTGATCCACCCCCATAGTTTGACCAGGTACAAGATTTCTTCCATGTGTCATAACGGAGGAGGTGCATGCATGACCTATCACACTTCATCAATTGGGGTGAGCTGGACATTGATGATTGAGTTACTTATGTTGAGTACCTAGTGGAGATTGAGGATTAGTATAAGAGGATCATGTGTGGGTGACTGATTCCCTTAGTGTGTGTTCGATGGAAACATGAGAATCTCCAAAATAGCACATGGGATCGGGAGGCTTAGATTTGAGCACAGTACCCACATCTTTTTTAAGTCTTTTTTTTTGTCTTTTTGGGGATGTAAATCCCCAAGGTGGGGAGAATGTAATGTACTATATTTTTTCTATGTATTATTTTTAAATATTATATGGAATTAATTTCATACCATGCACTGAGATGGAATGCGATTTCGAGGCATAGGGTGCCCGAAATAAATGTTTCAAATATATTAAAATACTAAATAGCACGCACACAAAGTTTTCTTGGAAAAGTGAAATGACTTCTAATTGGGTGTCCGGATCATAAATATAAGTGAACTGTAGCATGAAGAGCAGAAAGTTTACACTAGGTGTGACCTAACATCATTCAGCATAGGTCAACGGTAAAAATTAGTTTTCAGGAATTTTAATAAATAAAATAAATTGAAGGATTTATTTTGTTTTAAAGTTTCACAGTGACGCAACGATGTTTATTTTTAATTAGCCTTTTAAGTAGATATCCAGGGTTAGGCTCATAACCTTGTAATTTTCTAGAGGATTTGGAGAGAACCCTAGAGAACTCTCTCAGTGGAGAATGATGAAGGAACTTGGATTGGAGATCGATAGACTCCATTATGGATGAATATCACTGACATCGATGATGAGAGGATCAAACTTCTTCAGGTAATGATCCCACCCTAAAGCAGGGTGTGTTATTTTTATTTCATTTCCCCATTTTTGAATTCAATGAAAAACAAGGACAAACCAACGAACATGTTGATCCACAGTTCGATCTTTCCTAGAGGAGGGGTTTATATTTTCACGATTATTATCAGGGATCATTTATTGAGGATTGATTTTTTTTTCTTGATCATTCCTATGGAATGGATCAAGGCTGTAATGAACAATAGATGAGGTACAATCCTTGGGTTATTCATTGTGTTTTATTCTCCCCCAATATTCTTCACGTTCTTCGTTCTTCATTGTTTGTGAACTAACAGTCATTTTGCCTTAAATTCTCAGTACAACGATCCAAAATTGAATATCAGGCCTCATGAAGACCTAGAGGAGGTGAGAAAATTAGTGTGATAGATGAATCGATGCAATTTTTGAATACTCATTCTTCGAATGATTTATGAGAAAAGGAAGGAATCGATTTTTAGGGATGATTGAAGACCCGAAACCCAATGATTCAATCTTCCAATGGTGAGACAACCTTGGATCTCTAGTTTTGAGGTGAATAAAGCTTTGGACTGAATAGTGGAGAATTGGATAAGGCATGAAAATGAATAACAGAGGTTCTGTAAATTTCTGAAGAACATGGTGTGTAGTCCGGGCTACATGGTATCTGTCCCCCACAGAGTGTCGGCTAGGGTATCCAAAGGTGTTCAAGTGTCACACGGCTCATGAACCCTATCACACGGCATGTGGGTACTTCCCCAAGACTCGGTGTGTATCTCAGGAGATACACAGACATGGTGCGGAGTAAATGGGGTTCCAACATGGCGTGTACTCCCCCACACGGCATGGCTGGACTGGTTACATAGATTACCCCCTCTACTGGTACATGGGAAGAGCTACATTGGTTGACACCATGTACTGAAACATGTCCAGAGTACATAGGTTGACCCTTGATGGAAGGTCACAACATGTAAGTATTTTTATATGCCTTGTACTCTCTTTTTACACAACATGTACTTTTGATATGGGTTGTTGTACACGAGAAGTACCTGGGGTCAAGGGATAGAGTATGTGACCCTAATAAACACTGTTTACTCTATTATACATGGATTGATCCACTTTTCCACTGTATCATGGATTTTTGTTATTGAGGTTTTGTTCCCAAATTATTTCCCTAAAGGTTAGTTGTTATTTTTTCCTACTCATAAGAGTATGATCCCTTCAGTAGGACTTTCTAGATAGAGTTGTTGGAATCCCCTCTGAAAGGCCCAATGAATGATCCTCCATTCATTCTTCCTACTCTAGGTATAGTCCTTAGTACTAATGTGAAAAAAATCACCAGGCATCGATCCTCTACTTAGCAGGTTAATCCAGATGGAGTTGTTGGAATTATCTCATAGCCCTGGATGTGATCCTCGTCTTTGTATCATATCTCTCTTTAGATCTATCAATGTATCTCTCTCATGAAACTTTCCAACAAATACTAATTCTCGGATGTACTTCATCAGTGCTATCAGACACCAGAGTGTGTTCTCCTAGATGAGCGCTTCGTGGAATCTTCGATCTGAATTCCTAGTGTGGGTATATGGTAGTTTTGAATTACCTTTATACTACATATATTGGTTTGAGTATATCTTTATATTCTTGTTATATATGTTTTAGACATATACCTATATAGATATGATTGTACCTTTCCTTTGTGTATTTATTTTTGGTTTTGGGGTTCCTTACTAAGTATTGTTATACTCACCCCTGTATGGGATTTTTCCGAAAGTGTCATTTCTTAAACAGATGAGCAACCTTTTGATGAAGTCCAAGGTGAACTAGGACCAGGAAGAGCTTTGTAAGTTTAGTAAAGCCGAGGTTTTCCTATGGCTTCAAGAATTATTCCATGTTCCTACATTGTTTATAGGTTGGACTTTGTAGTTTACAAACTCTTTCTTTTTTTGGGCTTGTATTCAGGCCTAGATTACTTTACCACACATTAAATTCCGTTCATACTATGTTGATTGGGATAGTGGTATTCATGCATTTGTTTCTTAGTCATTTTTACATTTTAGAATCTATGGGCTTATATATGTGTGTGTGTGTGTGTGTGCATGTATATAGGCAATGACTCACATGTTAGTGATATTACTACTCGGTGCTAGTCACCAGCTCCTGCCTATTGGAGACAGGCTTGGGGAGTTGTGGCATGAGCCCCAATAGGATGGGTCATGACTTTATCTCCCTCGAATGATCTGATAAATGGGAATCATAGGGTATATTCTTATGGGTTGAGGCCATAACTTAATTTTTTTTTCAAATGGACTTTATCAAAACCCTTAATATAATAATATTAATGATCACTATAAAATGGATATATTATCAATGGTTATGTAGCTAAATGGTCTTTTAAATTTAAAAGACCATATAATTGTCTAAAATAACCAAATTAGTGCATGTGTTTTCCATAACATCGTTGCTTAATAAAGAATTTATTTATTCAAAAATGGAATTTTATTTATAAAAGTTTGGGTCATTACACTATTCCCCCTTCAAAAATTTATCCCTCAAAATATTCATTTCATAAACTTAAATAAATTAGGGTACTTCTATTTTATTTCTTCTTCTAGTTCCCATGTCACTTCCTCGAGCCTATGGTTCTGCCACAAAACATTGACTGGTTATGTTGTCTTGTTTCATAGAACATTGTCTACAGATTTAAGATCTTCAAAAACCTCCCCTTATATGAAAGATAATTCTCAAAATGGTACCACCTCTAGGTTCAGTACATGTGAGTTTTCTAGTACATAATTCCTCAATTGGGATACATAGAACCCATAATGTACTTGAGATATGTTAGTTGAGAGTTCTAGTTCATAGGATACCACTATGATGTGATCAGGGATCTCAATGGGGCCAATGTATCTTGGACTAAGATTTTCCTTCTTCCTAAACATCATCACTTTTCTCCATATAGATATATGATGGAACACTTTATCTCTAACCTCAAACTCGAAGTCTCGTTGATGATTGTATGTGTAGCTTTTATATCTAATTTTTTCAGATTTCATACTTCATTAAATGGTTTAAACCATATCTGTAAACTCTTGGATAATATTAGGTCCCCTCAACTTCCACTCTCCAACTGCATCCCATCATGTTGGAGTCTAATACCTCTTCTGTAGGGACCCAAACCCAGTTTCCCAGAGCTGGGGCCTTATTTTATTACATTGGAATATAAACCAGGATTTCATATTCCAAAGTAACAAATAGTTTAGTATATTTGGAAAACAATATACATACATATGTTCAATATTAAAAATTGAAATGAAATCCAACATATCAACTTCTTTTGAATCACACATAATCTCCTATATTATCCTTGAAAGTCATACATAACATACTTCTTCACAACCTGGGGAAAATAAAACATGTGAAATGGATGACATTATATGAACATTAAGGGAAAATAATATAGTATAAGAAAATATAAACATAAAATCTGGGCATCATGAATAACAAAAAGGCATGCCTTTAAAAATGAACTTGAAAATAATATAGAATGAATAAAAACGAATTAAATAATTACATAAAGCATAAAAATGGATATTATACTAGTCAAATAATCACATGAATTATCAATTTCTAGTTTCATAATGAGATAATGAATAATGTCATAAAACTAAAACATATTATCAAGGCCTCAGCCAAGATGTCTGAAAATATTAGGGTAAGGCCTCAACCAAAACCCAATTTTGTTTTGTATCATGAGTCCTAAAAAAGCATCGATGGGATATAGTGGTCCCCACCCATCACATTATAATTCCAATTCATTTCTCAAATGAATGGGGATAAACATAAACAACATGTACATTCATATTTAAACTAACATGTGAAATGTATATAACTTTCCCCAAACATTAAACATATACACTAACCATTTGGAGTAATATTGTGAATGGTAACAAGATAGTAAATCCACTATAAATCTAATAATAAACCATTAAATAAATTATGGTAGATGATATCATAATATATTAATCCCAATTGAACATAATAATCAACAATAGTGTTTAAATAGATGAAAATACTCATATAAAATCATTGAGTAATTCTTGAGATAAATACTCTTTTACCTTGAAAAGAAGAGTTATTTTGGAATAATCCATGTATAAAAACATAAGTTAATTAAGGTATTTTTTCGTAATGAAATTATTGGTTTTATTAAAATAATGGTTTCTAAAAATAGATTATAGAGTGCCCCTGAAAATAGGTAAGAATTCGAGAAGTTCCCTTGAATCAGGATTGTATTTTGATAAGAATTTATAAAAGATCATTTTAAAACATGTATCTATCCATAAAATAAAGAAGTATTCTGGTTGGTACACACATATATATATAAAATTCAAACATAATTTATGATTAGTACATAATAAAAAATAATAATTTAATTGGGATTAAGAGAGACAATGTGTAACCCGAAATAAAATGGAGGTTCGGGTAAAAAACCCTTACCTTATGTCTAAATATGTTTCACTCTTAAACATAAGGTCTTAGAATATGAAATTAGACTTATTAATAACTTAATTGAGAACCTATTATATAATTATTTTATTAATTATATTTTTATTAAGATCATTTATGGTCATTTTTATGGGTTAAGAGATTCAATATCATCATTTGTGAGTGCTCATTTCATTGGTTTTCATGATCGGTTCATTTGTATGGAAGTTAATGTAAAATGAGAATTGAATTACAGAATTGATTTTATATGTTATTAATTTTCATACATAATTTCAAATTATTGTATAATTAATTTGGTTACTTTGGATGAGGATGAATCATTAGTTAAAATTTTAATGATAAACGCTTGGAGTAATTTGGTTGTTTTTTGATCACCATGAACTTATTTTGTTTTATAAATTAATACCATGTGTAAAAAAATGATTCAAGAACAATAAATAGGATATATTACATATATTATTATCTGATTAATCCATAAAATGGTTTCATGACCAGAATTGAATAATGTAATAGAATTTGAAAACCCGTCGTCCTTGAATGTGATAAATTAACACATCTCGAACGGTGTTTTCATTACTAGTATAAAAGGATGGGAAAGGAGATATGATGATGAATTATTAAATTTTTTTAAAAAAATCCAATAAATTTATTTTATTGGAGTTATCATAACATTTTGAGGATAGTAGGTGAGGAAAGAAAAAGAAAGAAAGGAACTTTAAAGAAAAGAAATGAAAAGAGGAATTTACCTCCTGAATTTACCTTCCTTGAGAGACTCTTTAGGGGAGAGGATTTGGTCTTTTCAAGAGACCATGGTCTGATGGACAACAGGAGGATATTGGGAGGATATTTTATCATAATTTATAGAAGGAACAATTCTTGAGAAGATTGAAGGGAAGAGTGTGTGATCGGTACCTTTTATAGTGGAGGAGAGGAGTTATTTCCCATTATTTTAATCATTATTTTTTTATTTTTGGCCCAAGACTATGAATAGTCTTGATTATTGTGACTAAAATAGTAATAAGTTCATGTTAGTTTGAACCAAGTGTCCTTACATCATCCTTAAATCAACTATGAATCAATAAATCATGTATTTAAAATTTATCATAAATTACTGTATTTCACTATTCAACAAATATTCAAGTATTTTAGAAAAATCCAATAAAAATCACCCTAAGCATTTTTTTATGTTTACAATTAAAAAATTAACTCCATTTTATCAAGATAATTTTATAAATAAGATAAATTTAATTTTTAAATAAAATCATTATTTTCTTGAAAAATACAAATTTAAATTTAAAACTGATTGTATAATACATTCAAGAATTAACTGAGTTTTAATAAAATTATCTTAAAATAATAGGACAACAAAGTATTATTTTAGGAATAAATTTTATTAAAATTAATTTTATTCAATTATTAATTTTAAATTGTAATTAAATATTTATTACTCACAAAAAATACAAACACTTAATTTTTATTCTATAAAATATTCTATTTCATATATAAGGTGCCTAAACATTATTTATACTTTCTTAGGTGTGGTCACTATTCATAAGGGTAATATTACTATTCATAATGGTATATGACTATTCATACGGGTCAAGTTACTATTCACCAAATAATGTAAGTTGATCCCATCATACTCTAAATATCTTACAGAATGCAATCGTGTATGTCAGTTTTTCAAAATTCAAAACACAGAGGTGGAAAAATTTTGTTTACTGATTGGGTTGTAACAAAGTTATATTTTGTAGAGACTCAGTGTTTCATGCATTCAATATTAAATTTATTTTCAAATCCTTGGGGTGTTACATTCTCCCCCTACAAAAATTTCATCCTCAAAATTCTATAATGTTACCTCATAAAAAGATTTGGGTAGTTCTTCATCATAATCTCTTCATGCTCCCATGTTTCTTCTTCAATTTTATGATTTTTTTCAAATTAAATTTACCATCTATTTCGTCCAATTCCTCAACACATATTCCTTTAGTGTCTAAAATCTGGGTGGTATCTTTACAATAAGATAAGTCAGGTTACAATTCTATACCTTCAGAAGTGAGGATATGCATTGGGTTTGGAATGTACTTTCTTAATAATAAGGCATGGAACACATTGTGTAATTTAGACATGCTAGGTGGAATTTCCAAACGATAATCCAAAACTCCAATACACTCTATAATTTCAAAAGGGACAATATATATGGGGCTTGGTTTCCCTTTCTTCCCAAATCTTATAACACCCTTCCATGGAGATACTTTTAAGAAAACATGATCTCCCACTTGAAATTCCAAATCCTTCCTTTGATTATCATCATAGATCTTTTGCTTAATTTGAGCTTCTTTGATATGGGTTTTAATAGTCTTTACCTTCAATGTTGTTTCCACTACAATCTCTGGACCCACAGGATACCTTTCACTAACTTCATCCCAACATGTTGGTGTACGAAATCTCTTTTCATACAATGCTTCATATAGTGCCATTTGAATGCTATAATGGAAACTATTATTGTAGGGAAACTCCACCAAAGGTAAATACTGATCCCACATAACTTTAAAATCAGGTGAGCAGGATCTCAACATGTCTTCTAAAGTTTGGATCATCCTTTCTAATTTCCCGTTAGTTAGTGGGTGACAAGAAGTACTCAAACAAAGCATAGTATCCAAATGTTTCTGAAGACCTTTCTAGAATTTTGACATAAATCGTGGACCACTATCAGACACAATTGATAGAGGTGCATTATGAAGTCTCAAAAATTCATTGATATAGAGTAATGCAAGGTTCTCCAATGGAAATCCTCCTTTATAGAGAGGAAATGTGCAGATTTAATAAGTTGATCCACAATTAACCATATTACATCATTATTTCTTGGAGTTTTTGGTAATCCAATGACAAAATCCAAGGTTATTTCATCCCATTTCCATATAGGAATAGTTATAGGTTGCATGACTCCTCTAGGATTTTGTTTCTAAACCTTCACTTATTGACAGACTAAACATCTTGATACATAATCAGAAATTACCCACATCATGTTTTCCTACAAGAAATGTTCCTTCAAATATCTATACATTTTAGTGTTACCAAGGTGTATAGAAAATTTTCATCAATGGGAATTATCCAATAACACCCTTTTTAGCTCAGGTATAGAGGTAACACATAGCCTCTTCCCAAATTTCAGAATTTCATTCTCTAACACAAAGTCTACATACATCCCATCATTTACAGATTTAATTTTCTTTTGAATATTCTCATTATAGGATTGATAACTTAGAATTATTTGCAATAAATATAGTAGGGAAACGAATTGAAAAAGTATTTATTTTTCACCTTCTTTAATATTTTCCATATCCATCCTCACTAGATCCATGTACAAATGATCCTTGTCAATTATCATTTTTTTAAGACTCGATGATCCTTCCTGATAAATGCATCATCTACCTTAATCTCCTTTCCTGGGTTGTAGTGTATGGAAGAATCATAATCCTTGAGTAGTTAGATCCATCGCATTTCCCTCATGTTGAGTTATTTCTGTGAAAAGATATATTTCAGAGTCTTGTGATCCATATATATCTCACATATTACACCATAGAGATAGTTTAACCATATTTTTATTGTAAAGACCATATAATCAAACTAAATATCATGATTAGAATAGTTGTGTTCATTAATTTTTAACTACCTTGATGCATAGGTAATAACTTTTTCATTCTGTAAAAGTACAAATCCAAGTCCTTTATTTAATGTATCATTATAGATCACAAACCCACTATTCCCTGGCGGTAGAGTTAGGATCAGAGCATTCACTAATCTCTTATTTAGTTCTTTGTAACATTCCTCAGATTCTTTTTCCATATGAACTTAAACCCTTTATGAGTAAGATTTGTTAATGGGTTTGATAATCAGGCAAATTTTTGAGTGAAATTACAATAATAACCTACTAAACCAATAAAACTATGTATCTAGGTTATGTTCATTGGTGTAGGACATTCCTAAACAACTTTTTTCTTCACAGGCTCAACGAATAATCCATACTTAGAGAAAGTATGACAAAGAAAAGAAACTGATTGATGCCAAAATTCACACTTTCTAAACTTCCCGTATAATTAATTTCTTCTAAGAGTCTTCTAAATAATGCATAAGTTGTTTTCATGATCTTTGTATCTTTTGGATTATCCCAAGATATCATTAATAAATACCACAACAAAGTCATCAAGATACTCCTTGAAAAACCTATTCATTAGATCCATGAAGTCATCGGGTGAATTAGTCAGTTCAAAAGGCATTAATGTAAACATGTAATGCCCATACTTAGTTTTAAATGTTGTCTTTGGAATATCTTCCTTCTCCACATGAAACTGATATTAACCAGAATAAAGGTCAATCTTCGAAAAATATATTGTCTCCATAAAGTTAATCAAATAAATAATCAATGTGTGGTAGGGGATATGTTGATTCAATAAGGTTTCCTTATGACATTTCCATTTCTCTATGTTTTGAAAATCACAAACATTTTATCTTAATTAAAATATATTTTCCCTCAGGATTATTTTCATAAGAAAAATTTCAATTCTCTAAGGAAATATTAATCCTTAACTTTGTTTTCATTGTTCTATTTATAATCCCTATAAATCTAACTCTTTTTATTTATAATTCTAAAATATGGGTTCACATCTAAAACCTCAGAATCCGAAAATTCCTTGGATATAGAGTGTTATGTTCTCTTATTCTGAATTCCATGAAATTCAGACACTGAATTCTCAGAATTCAAGTTTCGAATTCCCAAAAATTCAAACTCTTAATTCTCTAAAATTTAAACACTAAATTATCTGAATTCAGGTTCTGAATTCTATGAATTCATGTTCTGAATTCCTTGAAATTGAGACTCTTAATTCTTTGAAATTCAGACACTGAATTCTCTGAACTTAGGTTTCAAATTCTCTGAAATTCAGACCCCAAATTCTCTGAAATTTCAGTTCTAAATTCTCTAAAATTCATATTCTGAATTCCTCAGAATTCATACTTTGAATTCATTATAATTTAGACTCCTAATTCATTAGAATTCAGATACTAAATTCATTGAAATTCATAATATAGAAACTATATAATTCAGATTCTAAATTCTTTGGAAAACAGAATATGAATATCCATGTCTTAAAGACTCCTAAAGATCATTTGGTTAGATTACATACTTTATTTTTCCATAGAGTCCAAAAATTAGATTTGGTTAAGAAACCTTATTTTCCTTACACATGTTATAAAATGATGTCGTACAATCTATTTCTAACTAAACATTGTTTGAGTGACTTGTGTATAGGTCCCTCTAAGAATCAAGGAAAAATATGAACGTTGGAGGAGGGAGCCGACCAATGGAGAAGTGCCTATAAAAAGGATCTCAATTGAACAATCTCATTAATTTGTTGATTGAGAATAACTATTCCATCACTTTAGAGATTTCATGCTGCTGAAGTGATTTCTAGAGGGAGAGACTCTCATGCTTTGTGTGGTCTGGAACATCTTGTTCATATTGCTTCGTGCGACTCTGATTGTTTTTGAGTACAATCGAGGGCTTACGAGAATAGGAATACAAAGGTTACAACTACCTTAAAGTTCGAGGACTTCCAGGTATAGGAAGACAGAGGTACTGACTACCATAATGTTTGAGGGCTTTTGGGGATAGCAAGATAGATTCTTATATTCCTATCAATGGCCTAACCTGGTGTGGGTAAGACATACTTTCTTGAAAGTATAAATCAAGGGACCTTTATCCAAGGTTGTTGGATACCCTACTCTTTGGGTTAAAATATTTCATACTTGTTACTTATTTTGTTTCAAGTTTATTTCCACTATATATTGATAAAGAAAGAAATTATAACTTTCATTTATGGAACCATATTTCCAGAACCTAGCAAGTTTGTTTAGTTGAATTAAAAGAGGATTTGTGAATTTACCTTCTTTAACTTTGTTAAACATAGTTTTTATTAAGGTTAAAAATGAAAGTTTTTAATCGTACAATTCCCCCCCCCCCTCTTGTAATTGATCATTTACATAATTATTTCGACCCCACAATTTGTATTAGAGGAGGTATCTGAAATACTTATATTCACATATAAGTTTTCTTGCTTAAGTTTTCATTATTCTAAATTTTTCTTTTCTTAGGGATTTTTATCTTTGTTTACGAACTTTACTATTAACAAGTTTTTGTGTAAAGATATTTTTCTTATAGAATGGAAGGAATGAATGTTGGTTTGATTGAAATTCTAAATCCTACTAGACCACCTATATTTGATGTTAATGATTATGAATACCAGAGAGACAGAATAAAGAATTTTGTTATTAATATTGGAGTGGAAAACATTTTCATGCTTACTGGAGATTAAACTATTCCTGACTAGGAAGTCAGAACCTTTACCAATCAAGAAAAGTCAGAATAGAAACTAAAAAAAATGTACATAATACATTGTTGTGTTCCATGACCTAGAATATATATAGTCAAATTTCTTCATGTGAAGCAGAAAATTGTATCTGGAAGAAATTATAAGTTACATATTTTGGTACATCCAAAGTGATTGAGACTAGAAGAGCTATTCTTAGAGTATAATATCATGGATTTCTATTTTTGTGTGGAGAACTGGTATTCATGGTATAAAAATGATTTATGAAAATTTTTAACAGCTTACAATCTATAAGAGAAAAATTTCTAAATAATTAATCTCTTGTAGAAAAGATTTTTGATATTATGTCGAATGAGTGGGAATCTAAGAGAACGGTTGTTGATGTGAATATGAAAGTATCTCAAATTAATCTTGTTGAGATTTTTGGAACTCTTATTCAACATGAGACAAGAATGAAAAGATATGCTGATATAAACAATAAGAAAACGGAAATGGTATTGTAGCCTTTACTACTACTAAAGTCATGACCCCTGAAAGGGTTACATGATCTATGTCTAGGAAAGTTACTATTTTATCTGAGTCTAGTGAAAGTGAGCAGTCTAAAAATGAATTAGATAATATTTCTTGAAGGATGGATAAGATATTTGGGAAAAAATACTTTCTGTATAGATATAATAAAACGGAAAGAAAAGACAAGATAGGCTCGGAAGTCACTTGTTATGAATGCAAAAGAGGAGGGCATATAAGGTCTGATTATCTAATTCTTAATAAAAAGGATAGAATGGAAAATCATTCTAAGAGGAATATAAATAATTACTATAAGGGTAAAACTAAGAACATTTTTAAAGCTAATGACCCTTGGAGTGCCAGTGGTTGTGACTCTTTAGATGAATCCTCAGAGTATGAATCTTCTGATCAGAAGAATATTGGTCTACTAGCCAAACTACCCATTAAAAATCATTGTCTAATGGTCAAGGTACACAATGATGAATCTATCACCAATATATCCTTAAATGAAAATTATAATGATGATATATAGTATGAATCTTCATATGATGAATCTTTCACATCAAAAGATAATACATTACCTTCTTATGAAGAAGTGTCTAGGTTTTCTAAACTTATTGAGAATGAAAATTATAAACTCAAGAAAAAACATGATAAGGAAAATTCTAGAATATCTATTTTAACCAAATAAATATCAGATCTTTCTAAAGATCTTGATAATAAAACTTTTTATTTTAAAATTATTTCAAAAAATCTTGAGGAAGTTAATTTCGAGAACAAAAAACTTTCTAAGGATCTTGAAAATCTAATTTCTAAGAAAAATATTTCAGATAATAACTCTAGTTCTAAAACTAATGTTTTTGCGGATAAAAACATGGTTATAAAATAAAATTCATAAATATTTTCCTTGAGGAAGTGTTTGTCAAACTTTAATTCTTGTAAGGAAAACTATGACAAGATGTATACCCAAATTCGACCTATAAGTAATCATTCTAGATTTGGTTATACCCATTCTAAACCAGTTTTCAATAATAACTATTCTGTTCCCCAAAGTGCTCCATTTTGCAGTAAATTTCAGTGTGTTGGAAATTTGGAGAAAAATTGTTCTTTAAAAAAACCCAATCTGTAGGTTTCCATAAAGCTTATTTTTCAAACAAAATATGGATACCTAAAATTTTGAAATCTGAAATTTTAGGATCCAAGAATGTTTGGATTCCAAAAGTCTAACTCGTTTATTTTTAGGAAAACAAAGAAAGTACCAAAAGTAATACATGGTACATGGATAGTGTATTCTCCCAGCATATGACTGGTAACAAAAATTTCTTTGAAAATATTATCAATATTATAGGAGGAAAAATAAACTTTTGGAGATAATGCTAAAGGATAAATTATTGGTATAGGTAACATTGTTCTTCTTGGAAAAACATTAATTTCAAATGTTTTATTTTTTAAGGGACTTAAGCACAACCTCACTAACATAAGTCAATTATGTGATCAAGGTTACCTTGTGAAGTTTGGGAAGGATAAATGCTTAATAAACAATTCCAAGGAAGATTTTTTATTTCTACCCACAAGAAAGAGAATGTATACACACTAAACATAGAAGACCTTAGGATCCAAGATCTACCTTTCCTTAGTTCAATAGAATATCAATCTTAGTTATAGTATAGAATTTTAGAACACCGTAACCTTATAAACCTATAAAAACTCTCAAATAAAAGACAAGTTAAGGATCTAAGGGTGAATATATTTGATTCTTCAAAAGTATGTGATCCTTTTCAATTTGGAAAGCAACATAAATCAAGTTTTAAATCAATCAGTGAAGTCTCAACTTCTAATGCATTATAATTAGTGCATATGGATCTTTTAGTTCCAACACAAACTAGAATCATTAGAAGAAAATATTATGTATTTTTCTTAGTTGATGATTACACTAGATTTACATGGTTCTATTTTCTAACAAATAAATTTGAATCATTCTCTTATTTCAAAGTTTTTAGAGCCCAAGTTAAAAATGAGAAAAACCTTCAATTGATAACTATTCATAGTGATCATAGAGGAGAATTTCAAAATTCTGATTTTGAAACTTTTTGTAGTAAAAAAGGCATAACTCATAACTTCTAAGATCTAAGAACTCCTCAATAGAATGGTGTTGTTAAAATAAGAAATCGAATTCTTCAAGATATAACTAGAACCGTTTTGAGTTAATATTCTACAGCTAAACAATTTTGGGAAGAAGCTGTAAGTACTACTTGTTATACTATAAATCGAGTTTAGTTAGATCTTTTCTTAATAAAACCCTTTACTAATTGTGGAATGGTAGAAAACCTAGACTTTCATAATTAAAGGTATTTGGTTGGAATGTATTCATTCTGAATACTAAAGATAGTTTACAAAAATTCGCACCCAAATCTGATGAAGGAATTTTCTTAGGCTACTCCACAACTTCTAAAGATTATAGAGTTTTTAATAAAAATACTTTTACTACTGAAGAACCAGTGCGTGTTAAATTTGATGAAACTGATCCTTTTGTTTTTAAACAACCCCAACCTACATCCTCAGATTTGTTTTCAAAAAATAATTATCAACCATTGATATAAGACCCCTCTGATAAGGAAAATGTTCAAGAAAATATTTCTGAAGCATTTACCACAGAATATTTCCAACCATATGTTGATGAAAAGGTATTAAAAAACCCAAATGAGTTGTTTCTTAAGAATCATCCCAGTTATAGTATCATTGGTAATGTAAATCAACATGTATGGGCTATAATTTCATTAATAAATGATTTAAAACATCTTGAATACCATTCCCAATTAGAACCAAAAAGCACTGATGAATCTTTAGGTAATTATGATTAGAGAAAATCCATGCATGATGAGATAAATGAATTTGAAAGGAACAAAGTTTAGACGTTGGTTGAAAGACCTAAGGAAAATTCTGTAATTGGAGTAAAATGGGTCTTTAGGAATAAATGTGATGAAAATGGAATCATTGTAAGAAATAAGGCTAGATTAGTTTCTAAAGGCTATAATCAACAAGAACGAATAGACTATGAATAAACCTATACTCCAGTATCTAGAATTGAATATATTCGTACTTTACTTTCCTTTGAAACATTCTTTAATTTCAAACTTTTTCAAATGGATGTAAAATGTTATTTTCTTAACAAATATATTCAAGAGGAAGTTTATGTTGAATAACCTCCTGGTTTTGAAGATTAAAAATATCCTGATCATGTTTTCAAACTTACCAAAGCTTTATATAGACTTAAACAAGCCCCTAGATCTTGGTACGATAGACTTACAGGATTTTTGTTAAAAAAATTATGTTAAGGGAACCACTGATACAAACCTTTTTATAAATAAATATAAGAAAAATGTTTTTATTGTACAAATCTATGTTGATGGAATTATATTTGGTTCAACTCAGCAATCTTTAACCGATTCATTTTTAAATCTAATGAAATCTGAGTTTGAAATGTGCATGATGGGTGAGTTAACATTTTTCTAGGTTTTTAGATCTCTCAAAAACCAGAAGGAATGTATATATCTCAACATAAGTATATTAAAGATATTCTTAAAAATTATGAATATGAAAATACTAAAAGTATAATTACTCCAATCGGTACCTCAAATTCTCTTGATCTTGATAAAGTTGGGAAACCAGTAGATTAAACATTATTTAGAGGTATGATAGGAATTTTACTATACATGACAGTTATTCATTCAAAATTAATGTTTTTGGTATGCTTATGTAAAAGATATCAATCTAATCCTAAGGAATCTCATTTAAAAGAAGTAAAAAAGAATTTTTCTCTATTTAAAGGGAACTACAGATTTATGACTCTTTTATACTTCTTGAAATGATTATCTTCTAAAAAATTCAGATGCTGACTTTGGATGGTGTGTAATGGATGGGAAAATTACATCCCGAACTTTTCATTTATTAGGAGATTCATTAGTTTCTTGGTCATAAAAAATTCAACACTCGGTATCACATTCCCCTGCTGAAGTTCAATATGCAGCATGTGGAAGTTGTTGTACTCAAGTGTTTTGGATGCAACACACACTCACAGACTATGGCATGAGTTTCACCAAAACACAGATATTTTGTGATAAAACTAGTTCCATTTACCTAAGAAAAAACCCCACACATCACTCTCTGGAAAAAACATATATATTAGGCATCACTTTCTTAGGGATCACACACAAAAAGGAGATATCATTATTCAATTTATCGGAACACAAGATCAAATTGCTGATATTTTTGAAAATTCTCTAACCTCCAATAGATTTTAATACATTAAATAGAAGTTAAAAATGATAACCATAATTTAATGATCCATAATAACTTTTTTTGAAAACCTATCTACTTGTAGTAAGAAACTCTTTTTCATAGTGGGAGTAAATTTTCTTGTTAAAAAAAAATTTCATAGTAAAAATTTTTCATTGTCAAGATTTTTTGTAGTCATAATTTTTCATATTTAAAATTTTTCATAGTCGAAGTTCTTAGTATTAAAAATTTTTCATAGTCAAAATTTCGCGTAGTCAAAATTTTTCATAGTCAAAATTTTTCATAGTCAAAATTTTTCATAGTCAAAATTTTTTATAGTAAAAATTTTTCATATTCAAAATTTTTCATTGTCAAAATTTTTTGTAGTCAAATTTTTTCGCAGATTAAATTTGCATAGTCTAAATATTCTCAATTTCAAAAGAAAAATTCATTTCTTTAATAAAATTTTCCACAATCTAAAGTTTTCCAAAAATAATTTTCCTAATTACTGATAATTTTCCTAACAATTTGAATGGTATGTATCCTTACTGAAGTTTTCATAATCAATTTATTTCTTGTTGGCATTTTCCTCTTATTTTAAGAAAAAAAATTCAATTCAATTTTCCATAAATCTGAATGTTTTAGCTTAAAAACCTCAAAAGATCAGAATCATCCAAATTCTTCTTTGGCTTTCATCTCAACCGTCAGATCAAATCGTTCTTATTTCAACCATTGAATATTTCTGGGAATATAAACTGTCACCTCAAACGCCTATAAAAAGGCCCCCTGATGGTTTTCCCAAATTGTTTATCAAGCTTTGGCGTGCTAAAACTTTACAGCTTTACATGAGGCTTGTTCTGAATTTTTCTGGTTTCAACAAATCTGAATGTCTTTAGAAGAATCCATGTAGAAGAAAATTTCATATGTAAAGGAATTATTTGAATGGAAGATCTATAGGGAAAGGTTATTAGATCCTAAGTTCTTTGCCAAATATGATTCTCTTATTTCAAAGAATATCAAGTTGAATTGCTGGGAGAGTCTGTGTGTATCAAAACGAAAGGGATAGGATCCCATGTATCCGCAGTTGCTGGTATAATTTTATGAGACCGTAAGTTTTTTTGTTCAATATAGAAAAGATAATTTTTCTTTTAAGAGTTATGGGAAAAATATTCTCTTTATTTAATTATTGATACTAATATCATTGGAATTCCTTATGAAGGAGAAGCTGAATTCTTCACCCCCAAGCTACCAGATGTTTTAGGAAGTTTTGACAAAGAGAAGGCCACAGATTTCATTGGTTTATCAAAAGTGAATACACCAAAGATCAACCATCATTCTTTAAATTTTTTGATTCTTGAGTTATGGGTTCAAGGATTTATCATTCCAAGAAAAGGGGATAAGGACACTCTAAAGAAAAGTTACATTTATATTCTGGATTTTCTGGTGAACCTCGGGAAGATTAATCTAAAGCATTATATCCTGCTTACAATTTCAAATATCAAGAATGGAATTATCAAGCCTCAGATTATTATGTATCTAGATATTCTTTCCAAGGTCATAGTTCTATGTCTTGATTCGTTCAAAATTCCTTGTAGCTCTAAGCCAAGTAATTTCAAGGTTATGTTGGTTAGTGATGATACCTTGAGAAGGATGAAGGTTGGATTCAATAGTGAATCTAGAGAATTATATGATTTATCTGAATATGAAATCAAAGCTATATCAAAGAATCTATAAGGGGCTGAGACTTTCAATAAAGGTGGGAAGAATAGAAAGGTGGAGGAACTAGAAGGGAAAGAAAAGACTCTTATTGTTCAGAAAACACAATCCGCCCTCCAAAATCTAAGAAGAAAAAGACTTATCCAGATGAATTGGTTTCCAAGTGGAGATAATATAAGATAAATAGGAAGGGAGGGGAGCCTAGATTTTCCATTGACCCTACTAAAGCAAAAGCATTAAAGATTAAGGCTGCTGAGGGACATGAGAACCAGGAAAATCAAAATAATTAGAGGAAGAAGATGTCAGAGGCTGAAATAGTTCAAGCTCTTATCAAATACACCGAGAAATCCTATAAACAATTCTAGGTATGGGAATCATTTCTGCAAGAATCACTTCCAATGACTCTAGGAAAGAAAATGGTGATTTCAGAACCAGAAGAGGATGAAGAAATTGTGCAGGAAGAGGAAGTGGGTGAAGAAGAAGAATAATAGGAAGAAGGGGATTACACTGATGATGTCATAAGCTTGGTTAATGAATATCATGAGAAGGATGGTAGTTCAAAAAAAATTATCAATTCGGACTTCCTAGGATGAATCTTCAAAACTAGCTACCCAAGGAAAAAATGATCAAGATCAGGAAGAAGTAAACAAACCAAATGAAGAAGAGAGTAGAAATCAGGAATTGGTTCAACAAGATGACTTTGTGGGAGATTCTGAGAAAGAAAATTTTGAGGAAGAAAAAATACTTCAACTATCAGATAGTGAACATGAATTTCCAAAATCATTAGAGATCATTCTAAAAACTGATAAGGGAAAATAGGTGTTGGTTGATACATCAAGGAAGGCTGTGGTGGAAAATAAAGATGTTGGTGGTTCATCAAAGAGAAAAGCTGAAGAGATAGAGAAATAATCCCCACCAATCATAGAATATGATTTGTAATTGTCCTCTCCGGAACATGACTTTTTGGTCCAATCATTGATAAAGTTGGTTTATACCATTCCATTGTTTTTTATTATATACTTGAGGTTCTATATGCTTCAGCACTCATTTAATAAGAAATTATATTCTTTTTCCATACTTATGATAAAAATTGTCAAACTTGAGGCCAATTTTAAATCCATATACATTGGTTATGATGCACACAGGATGTCATGAATGGAAATTTAAAAGTATTCTAGGAAGAAAATTGAAGAGCTAAGAATATTTGATGACTTTAAATACAATTTCAAGGATGATTTTGATACTTAAGATGTAAATATCAAAGACATTACTTCAAGTTTCAATGAGAAGCCCAATCTTGAACAAACAGCTCAGAAGCAGGAAGAAAAAGACCTGAATGGGAAGCAAAATTATGTGTCATTGAATCAAAAAATGGAAAGATATCTTAGAATTGAGTTTGAATAAAATTTCAGTAAGAAATAAGAGCTTTTGAAGACTCTGACAGAAATTCTTGAGGCTCAGGAAGAAAAGATTAAAGTTTTAGAGAAGAAAAATGAAGATCAGGATCAGCTGCTCAAGCGCTTTGAAGAAGATCATAAGGAACTTACGAAGCTAAAAACCATTGTGAATAAGTTAATTTGGAAAGAGAAATAATGATGATTTTTTCCCCAATCCAATCTTTTGTTGTATTTTCTTCCTTGTACAAATTCTTTCAATCGTAATGACGTTTTTTGTTGTCCCTTATATGTTTTGTTGTATAGTACTAATATTTCAGGTACCATTTTTTTCTATTCCCCTTATTCCTTTTTGAAAATCACAAAGGGAAAGAAAGTAATGATAAAATTAATACTAAGTAAAGAAGAAAATTCCCTAAGGGGGATTCGATCTAATGTGGAGTTTTATCTAATAATATTTCCTTGTGCATGAAAAAGAAAAATCTCTTCAAGGAAGTCAAAAATAATATCCTTAGGGATTTCAAAACCTAAGGGGGAGTTAGTCGTATTCACCATGATCTATAAGTAAAGGGAGATAAGTTTTTATTTTATTTTCATAAATAAAAATCATAAGTACTTATATTCTTTTTTGTAAGGATGTTTGTGCTTTCCAAAAAGGGGGAGATTGTTGAGTCAATATGGTTTCCTTATGACTTTTCCATTTCTCTATGTTTTGAAAATCAAAAATATTGTATCTTAAAGAAAATATATTTTCCCTAAGGATTATTTTCTTAAGGAAAATTTCCATTCTAGAAGAAATATTTATCCTTACCTTTGTTTTCATTTTTAACTTTATAATCCCTCTAAATCTAACTCTTTTTATTACTAAGTCTAAATTTTGGTTTCACATCTCAAACCTCAGAATCCTATAATTTCATGGATATAGAGTGTTCTGTTTTCAGATTCTGAATTCTCTAAAATTCAGACACCAAATTATATGAATTCAGGTTCTGAATTCCCTAAAATTCAGACTATGAATTCTCTAAAATTCAGACATGTAATTCTCTGAATTCAGGTTCCAAATTCTTTGAATTCATGCTCTAAATTCCCTGAAATTCAGACTCTGAATTTTTGGAAATTCAGACACTAAATTCTCTAAACTCAGGTTCCAAATTCTCTAAAATCCATATATTGAATTATCTGAAATTCATGTTCTGAATTATCTAAAATTCGGATTCTAAATTCCTCATAATTCAGACTCCTAATTCCATAGAATTTAGACTCTAAATTCCTTAGAATTCAGATACTGAATTCATTGAAATTCAGACTCCAGAAACTATTGAATATAGATTCCTAATTCTTTGGAAAATAGAATCCGAATATCCATGACTTATAGACTCCGAATGTTCGTTTGGTTAGATTCTAAAATTTATTTTT
Organism: Viscum album; assembly: GCA_963277665.1. Classification (NCBI taxonomy): domain Eukaryota; kingdom Viridiplantae; phylum Streptophyta; class Magnoliopsida; order Santalales; family Viscaceae; genus Viscum; species Viscum album. The sequence goes on from OY728121.1 coordinate 1,870,163,071, forward strand.
CCTTAGACTCTGAAAAATAGATTTGGTTAAGCAACCTTATTTTCCTTACACTTGTTATGAAATGATGTCGTACAATCTATTTCTAACTGACCGTTGTTTGAGTGACATGTGTATAAGTCCCTCCGAGATTCAAGGAAAAATATGACCATTGGAGGAAGGATCCAACCATTGGATAAGTTCTTGTAAATAGGAGATCATTTGAATGAGCTCATTAATTTTTTGATCGATAATAATTGTTCCATCACCCTAGATATTTCATGCAACTGAAGTGATTTCTAGAGAGAGAGACTCTCATGATTTGTGCGGTTATAAACATCTTGTTCATATTTCTTTATGTGACTCTAATTTTTGCTGAGTACAATAGGGATCTTTCAGGAATAGGAATAAAGAGGTTTCAACTACCTTAATGTTTGGGGGATTTTGAGGATAGGAAGACAGAGGTACTGACTACCTTAAAGTTCAAGGTCTTGTGGGGATAGCAAGATGGATTCCAATATTCTTATCGAGGGATTACTCTGGTGTGGGTAAGACAGACTTTCTTGAAAGTATAAATCAAGGGACCTTTATTCAAGGTTGTTGGATACCCTACTCTTTGGGTTAAAAGATTTCATACTTGTTACTTGTTTTGTATCAAGTTTATTTTTCTTTATTTTGATAAATAAATAAAGTATAACTTTCATATAATTTCTCATTATTTTATGTACTCTGATAAATAAGATTCTATACACTTTAAGGTAGAAAATTTACTTAAGTAAACTTTCCTAAAGATTCATTTCTAAAACCATATTTCTGGAACTTAGAGAGTTTGTTTAGTTGAATTAAAAGAGGATTTATGAATTTACCTTATTTAACTTTGTTAAACATAAATTTCCTTAAGGGTAAAAATGAAAGTTTATAAAATTAAAATTATCCCTCCCTCTTATAATTGAGCATCTACATCATTATTTCGATCCTATATGATATTTTTTCTTTATAGTTATAGAATTGATCTCCCTATAGTCAATGAAAAACCACATATATCCATCTTTCTTTTTTAGAAAAGAACATGGGATCCCCATAAAGAAATACTAGGGTGAATAAATCCTTTACCACTAAATTCCTCTATTTGTTTCTTTAGTTATACTAATTAAATATTGGCCATTCTATAAGGAGTATTTGATATAGGTCTTAAACTAAGAATTATATAAATTGAGAACTCAACTTTGTGGTCTGGAGGATTTCCAGGTAAATCTTATATAAAATTATCAACATATTCTTGCACAATAGGTACATCCTCAATTTGATCATTTATTTCCTCACTCATAGATATCGAGTTATCATCCTCCCCAAGAATTGAATTCAATAGAGCTATTCAGGGTGGATCTTGATGAGAATCAGATGGTGATGTTTCTTCCCTAAAGATAAGGGATTCCACATCATCCTTAAAAATTGTAACTTCCTTCTTCTTACAATCTATTTTCACATAATAATTTAAAATTCAATCCATATCAAGGATAAAATAAAATTCAATCATGGGTATGATGATAGAATAAGTAGATAAAGTACATTCATATTACATAATGGGGATTTCCTGACACATCTTTATTGCAATGATACTTCCCTTTGGGGTTTTTACTGACAAATCTATTGTTAAAGAGAAATGGAAATATCTAATTTTTAAAGCAAACTAGAAAGATATAAAAGAATGTGATGATCCTGAATCTAATAAATAATTTTATAAGTTTGATTAAATGATTAAAGTACCTGCCACCACATCATTAGGAACTTCAATCTAAGCAGTTGTGATAGCATAAGATTGGACTTGATCCCTTAGCATTATTCAGGGAAAGATTCCTAGATGTTTTGGAAAATAATTTTCATAATATTCCATCTCTTTGTAATTATATCATTGAACATTGGTAGCTTCTTTATTTCCCTTATAATCACGAGATTGGTGGACCTTTTCTCCACACTTGTAACAGACTCCTTTTCCTTTTAAATAGGCTCTAGGGTGTTTCCTTCCATAAGTATCACATGTTGGAAAACTCCACTTTTTATTATTCATTTTATAAATTATTTAGTACAACACTCTCTTCTTCTATTTTTTCCCCTTAAATTAATATGACTTATAGAATTATTTCTCTATCTAGATAGTACATGAGATGATATCTTCGTATGATGAGAATCTTTGAAAGAATGGTTCCCTTTGGAGAAATGGTTTTAAACCATCAAAAAATTGATTAATCTTTCTCATTGGATTACATATGTAGTTCGTAGAATACCTTGATAACCTTGTGAAGTTAGCTTCATACTTTGCAATATTCACATCCTCTTTTTTCCTCAAATTCAAAAACTGTCTTTCCATATCTACTCACTATTCACAGAAGAATTATTTTTCTGAGAAGATTTCCTTAAAATCATTCCATTCCATTTATTCTATTTCTTCCTCCTCCTTTTTTGTTCTGAATTAAATAGCAACACTGGTCTGCATCTCCACATAGACGACAAACTGCCATGAAAAAATTTTCTCTTTCGTTATATCCTAAAGTGAGAAATATCTTCTCTAAAGAACTTATCCACTACTTCGCTACTAATGTTTTTGTATTCCCATTGAATAATTTAGGCTATATTCACATAAATAAGTCTAACATAGCTCCTCCATGTTTTGGATATGGATTCTCTATATGGGTAAGGTTATTTTTCATAACTTGAGTTAATTTTCCCAGTATAGTTATAAGTTCCACATCACCAGTTTCAAAACTAAATCCAACATCATTATCTTGCATCGAAGGAAAATCTCTACATAGGATATGTGAATTCATGTGGTTTTTATTCCTTCCACTAGGAACCACTTCTAAATAATGGCATACATTAGGTTAGGTTATGAACCATAATGTATAATCTCAACTTAGAAAAATACTTAACATAATTTGAAAAATTATCCATAGCTAATATCTTAATCATAAACATGGTTTCTTTGAGTAAAAAAGTACATTTAATTCCTTCATAATGGTTTTTAAATAAAATATGAATTATCCTAATAATATATCCTAGGTTTTTCAAACTAGGGGCGAAGTAAGGCATGTTGTCATGTACCAGGATACCCCGAGTCAGGCATGAAACTTCTTGTCAGAGTTGTTACTCATAGGTACAACGGTGGCAGAACCACGTCCACTTTTAGTATCCGAAAGGGTTGTATTTTCTAGAAAGATCCACATAATCTATTCCTTACCAAAATTTAATTATGTTCTTGTATTTTTATCCACAAATACTATCATAGGGTTTTGTTCCCTAATCTATGTTTTCTAAATCTATTTTCCAAGCTTTCTTCTGAAATTCATCTGATACCAACTATAAAGAACCGACCCCGGTTTCCTAGAGCCAGTGCCTTATTTTATTACATTAGAAAATAAACATGAAATTTGTATCCCAAAGGAATGAATATTTTAGTATCTTTGGAAAAAAAGATGCAAACATAAGTTCAACATTACAACTTTAAAGGAAATACAACATAACAATTTTTTTTAATCACACATAATTTCCTAGATTATCCTTGAAAGTCATACATAATATTCTTCTCCACAAACTGGGGAAAATAAAACATGTGAAAGGGGAGAGATCAGATGCTTAGTAAGGGTAAATAATATAGTGGAAGAAAATATAAACATAAAATCTAGGCATGATGAATAACTAAAATGCATGCCTTTAAAAATGAACTTGAACATAATATGGAGGGAATAAAAACTGATTAAATAATTCCATAAAAAATAAACATGGATATTATAATAGTGGAATAATAACATGGACTCTTAATATCTAGTTTTATAATGAGTTAATGCATATTTTTGGACACTTGAAACATTTTATTGAGGCCTCGGCCAAGTTGTATGAAAATACTAGGGTAAGGCCTCATCCAAAACCCAATTTTGATTTGCCACATTAGACCTACTGATGCATCGAGGGGCTATAGAAGGCCCCACCCATCACTTTATAAGTCCAATTCATTCCTCATGTGAGTGGGTATAAACATAAACAACATGTAAATTCATATTTAAAGTAACATATGAAATGTAAATAAATTTCCCTAAACATTAAACATAAACACTAACCATTTGGAATAATATGGTGAATGGTATCAAGATAGTACACCCACTGTCAATATAATCATAAACCATTCGATAAATTACGGTATATTATATCATAAAATATTAATCCCAATTGAACATAAGAATCAAAAATAGTGTTGAAATAGTTGAAAATACTCATATAAAATCATCGAGTAATTCTTAAGATAAATACTCTTTTATCATGAAAAGAAGAGTTATTTTGGAAAGATATTATTATAAAACCAGAGGTGAATTAAAGTATTTTTTTATAATAAAATGAATTATTTTAGTGAAATAATGGTTATTAAAAATATATTATATAGTTCTCTTGAAAATAAGTAATAATTCCATAAATTCCCTTGAATCGGGCTTCTATTTCAAGAATATTTTTTGAAAGATCATTTTAAAACATATATCTCTCCATAAAAGAAAGAAGTATTGTGGTTTGTACACATATATAGAACATTTACACAAAATTTATGGTGAGTATATAATAATTTATAAGAATTTAATTTTTACTAAGAGAGACAAAGAGTAACCGGAAAGAAAATGGACGTTCGGGTAGAAAACCCTTACCTTATGTTCGAATATGTTCTTCTATTGAACTTAAGGTCCTGGAATATGAAATTATAATTATTAATAATTTAAATCATAAATTATTAGAAATTTATTTTATTTATTATAATTTTATAATGTTCATTTATGGTCATTTTTATTGGTTAATAGATTCAATAACATCTTTTGTGAGTGCTTGTTTCATTAGTTTTCATGATGGGTTTATTTGTATGGAAGTTAATGTAAAATGAGAATTGAATTAAATATTTGATGTAATATGATATTAATTTTCATAAATAAGGTAAAATGATCATATAATTCATTTGGTTACTTTGAGTAAGGATGAATCATTAGATAAAATTTTAATGATAAACAGTTGGATTAATTTGGTGGATTTTCGATCACCACAAACACATTTTGTTTTATAAATTAATACCATTTGTAAAAAAAATTATTACATAACATTAGATATAATATATTAAAAGTATTAATATCTTTTTTCAACCATAAAAATGGTATCATGACCAGAATTTTAGATGGTAATAGAATTTAAAACCCCGTCTTCCTTAAATGTGATAAATTAACACATCTCGAATGGTGTTTTCATTTCCATTATAAAAGGAGGGGAAAGGAGAGATGATGCTTAATTATTCCATTATCATAACAAAGTTCAAGTATATTGAAGTTACTATCGTTATCATAACATTTAGTGGAAATTAGGTGAGGAGAGAAAAATAAAGAAAGAAACGTGAAATAAAAGAAATGAAAATAGGAATTTACCTCTTGAAATTATCTTCCGTGGGGGCCTATTTAGGGGAGAGGATTTGGTATTTTGAAGGTAACAAGGGCTTCTAGAAGTGGGGAGGATATTTATTGGGGATTTTAGTAGAACCTAGACAAGGAAAAAGGCTTTAGAGGAGTAAAGAGAAGAGGGGTGATGGGTGGATTTATAGTGGGGGAGAGGAGTTATTTCCCATTATTTTAATCATTATTTTATTATTTTGGATCAATACTATGAATATTTTTTAATCTTGTGACTAAAATAGTAATAAGTGCATGTGATTTATAATCAAGTTTTCTTACATCAGCCTTACATCACCTATGACTCAATAAATCATGTATTTAGCATTTATCATTAATTATAGTATTTTACTATTCACCAAAAATTGATGTATTTTATAGAAATACCAAAAATTAACCCTAACCATTTTTTGATGTGTATAATTAAAAAATAAACTCAATTTTAACAAAATAATTTTTTAAATAATAGAAATTTAATTTTTAAATAAAATCTTTGTTAACTTGAAAAATACAAATTAAAATATTAAAGCTAATTTTATAATACATTCAAAAAATTAATTAAGGTCTCTTAAAATTATCCTAAAATCATAGGACAAAAAAATATTTATTTAGGAGTAAATTTCATGAAAATGAATTTCATTAATTAATTAATTTAAAATTTTAATTAAATATTTATTACTCTCAAAAATTACCAACACTTAATTATTACTTTATAAAATATTCTATTTCATTTATAAAGTGCCTAAATTTTTTTATACATTAATGGGTGTGGTTACTTTTCATAAGGATATTATTACTTTTCATATGGGTATGTTACTATTCATAAGGTTCAAGTTACTGTTCACTGAAAAATGTAAGTTGATCTTACCATACTCTGAATATCTTACTGAATGCAACTGTGTATGTTAGTTTTTTTAAATTCAAAACACAGAGGTAGAAAAATTATGTTTATTGGCTAGGTTATAATAAAGTGGTGTTTTGTATAGACTCAATGTTTCATTCATTCAATATTAAATTTATTTGAAAATCCTTGGTGTGTAACATCTTCCCATGTAGAGCCTCATAAGGTTCCATTAGATTGTTAGAATAGAAATTATTGTTATATGATAACTCTAATAGGGGATAGTGATGGTCACAACATAAATGAAAATCCATTTAACATGATCTCCGCATAGCCTCCAAAGTTTGAATGGTCCTTTTAGACTAACCATTGATCTGAGGTTGATATACAGTGGTGAATCTCAGTTCTGTATCCAAATCTTACTAAAGGCTTCTCAAAATCCATGAGAAAAACCATGAATCTCAAGAAGATACAATAAAAAGTCAAACTCGATGGATTTATACTACTTCCCTTATGTATATCTTGGAGAGTTGGTCAAGATAAACATATTCCTCAAAAGTAATGAAATTATTTGAATTCATAAGGTGATTATCTTCTACCCAGATGGAATAATTTCCTTTAGGTTTCTTGGGGAGTCCTATGATGAAATCCATGGTTATGTTTTCATATTTCCAAATTGGTATGAGAAATTGTTTCATCATACCCTTAGACTTTGGTCATTCTTCCTTGACTTGTTGGCATACCAAGCATCGAGATACAAAATCATCAATCTACCTCTTCATTTTATCCCACCATTAGTTTTACTTAAAATATCCATACATCTTAGTGCTTCCTAGATGAATAGATAAGTATAATCTATGTGCATCATCCAAAAGTTCCCTCTTCAGTTTCAGTTTTGATGGGACACATATTTGGGTTTCAAACATTATAAATCTATAATTATCAAAGTTAAACTCCAAAATATTCACTATCTTTTTCAATATCACATCATCATCTTTATGGTCCTCCCCAAACTCTCAAGAATGGATATTTGAGAATTTATAAGTGAAATTAAGGATAAATATCCATTTATTATTTACATTTCCTTCCTTTTCATGTCCCAGAAGATTTTATCTCTTTTAATTACCATAATAGATAGTGTTATGGTATCCTTTCTACTTAGGGCATCTACCACTTTTTTTTATTTGATAGGATGGAAATTGATTAAAAATAATAATCCTAGACCATCTCCAACCACATTCATTGGTTCATACAGTTCTCCTTTTCTATAAATATATACTTGAGGCTTTTATGATCAGTATATATGTCACACTACCCACCATAAAAGTAATTTCACCAAATTTTTAATAAAAAGATCACTATAGCCATTTATAGACCATGTGTTTAGTATTTCTACCCAATTATGTTTTATTGGTTTGAGGAATATGATATCCCTTTTTCATCTCTCATGAGAACACAACCTAATCCCATTTTGGGCACATCATTATAGATCAAAAATCCTTCCCAACTGGGGGGTAATGTAATCACAGGTGTAGTGATTATCCTCTTCATCAACAATTAAAATCTTTTTTTCATTCATCATTCTCAAAAAACATAACTAAATTTTATGTAAGAATGATTATTGGTCTTGAAAATCATGATTATTTTCTCAAAATTCAATGATTGAACCTAGTTAATTTAAGTAAACTATGGATTTCTGTCATATATATTGGTCTAGTCCATCCTTCAATTGCATGAGTTTTTAAAGGATCCATAGATAACCCTTTACTTGTGATAACATTACCTAGTAATATTATTTTCTCCATCCAAAACACACATTTATTATACATCCAAACTAAATTTTACTTTGGAAAAGTCTTAAAATAGCATTAAAATTCTCCACATGTTCCTCCTTAATTTTGGAGTAGATGAGAATATATTCTATAAATGCTACTAAAAATTTGTCAAGGTAATCCCTAAAGTCCCTATCCATCAATTATGTGAAATTACTAGAGTATTAGTGAGTCAAAATGGCATCACTATGAACTCTTACTGCCCATACCTTTTAGGAAAATTAGACTTGGGGATATCCTCCATCTTCACCTTTACATGATAAAATCTTGATGGAATATCCACCTTATAGAAGAAATGAGATCTGCATATCTTATCGAACAAGACATTAATTTATTTAAGGGGATACTTTTTCCTTATCATGATCTTATTGAGTTCATTATAATCAATTATGAGGTTCATTGATCCATCATCTTATTGAAAAAACTATTGGTACACCCAACGGTGAAGCATTTAGGAATATAAATTCTCATGTAATTGTTTATTCATCTACTTAAGTTCAAAATATCCATTATATATAGATTACTGTATATTATAAAATATCCAGATATAAATTCTATCAAGAAATCAACCACTCGGCTAGGATGAAGACCATACAATTATTTGAGAAACAAATCAGTGTATTCCCTTACAATGGGCATGTCATCAATAATGATATTTTACTTTGTCTCAATCATTTGAGCTAGATACTCTTTACCATAAAACAATAATATAAATTATTGAGATGATGTTACCAAATAATATTCACCTTACTCCTTTCACTTATATAGAATCGGAGGATAATTTTTTATGCAGAGGGGGATTTTCTTTTCATATAAATTTATGTGGCTCTATACAAGGAGAAAAAATACATGCATATAATAGGATCGAATTACAATATTGGGAGTATCATAAGTTTTTATAATAAATTCATATAACAAATTTGGAAAAGTATGAGTTATATTCATGATATGAAACAATTGAACCATTTTCCACCTTCATTGATAACTGAACTTCTATGATTTGGGATAGTGTTTCAACAGTTCTACAAAACATATGTGATATGAAAGAATTCCTAGAAATAGAATTAAATTACCTGTTTTTTATCCTTATATTAATAACTAGCATACCTTTCACCACTTAACTTTTGGGATCCACCTTGGTGGTTGTGGTTGAATAGGCTTTCCAATGATTTATAGGCCTTGGAGGTTGCTTTCATTAATTATAGTCAACAACCCTTGGCTAAGTGAATTGATTCTCATAGTGTCACTATTCCCTGTAGTTGAAACATTGTAAAATAGGATGAAGGATGACTATAGAATTAAATTCCTCCATAAAAATGGTGGGTTTATCCCATAAAAAACCTCTATCTAAGTTATCTACCTTCCCACACCTAAAGTATTTCCTTATCCTCTTCAGGAAATTTCTGGGATGATTCTTCCCACGCATTTGATATGTGTGATGTTGGACTTTCTTACCACCATGAGTGTTATCCATCTTACCACCCAGATTAAAATCCATTCTCCACTTCATATATCTGGATCCATGAGAACCTTTAGATTCATTGATATCCATTTAGACTTTTAGGTTACATCATAAAATTTCCACGTAGCATTCAAAGTCTTGAATTTCCAAATATTTTCCTAAAGTTGATTTTATCCCAATAAAGAGGTGGTAAAATTTAATTTTAGAGGATATGAAAAATAAAATTGTTTATCACAAAATTCTTGTGATTTTTCCCTCAAACTCCCTAATGGATTCACTGAATGTTTTCATAAGGACAATGAAATCCCACCCTATTTAAGTTACAGAGAACAAGGGGAATATTTATCAAAAAACGTTTTCTAAAACCCACCCACTACATCAATTATATATCCTCATTAGGATTAATATTTTAGACCAATTTAAATCATTTATTATCTTATCCTACCATATGATATATAGTCAGTATGAGATTTTCTTACTCAAAGCATTGATGTACGGAGTTTATATTTTCAATGGAGTTGATCCATTGTTCTGTGATTAAGGTATCTATAGATCCACTTAAATTCAGAGGACTTTGTCTCATTAAGGTATCGATTTCAAATTACTATTTCTGAATGGTATTTGGGAATTCCTCCTTATTTAGGATTCAATTAAAAACATAAGTTAATTTTGATTGTATTGTCATGATTTTCATGATTCCTACTCCCATTGAGTTGGGCATCTCATCACATTTTACCTCAAATTGGTCATTGATATAACTTCTCCTATTTACATCCACTGACTAAAACAAAGCAGGAATTAGGGATGAATTTTTTTAAACAATTAATTACATAAATTGGAAACCATGAACTCTAAATTGATAAATCACGAATGAAATATTTTATTTAACCTATGAATTTCCATGTCTCAATCTAAATTATCAAATATTTATTTCCTAACAAAAAATATTATAGAAATTTTTATTCCATTAATAATGGTTTTTAGGTGGGTTTTGAATTTACCAAAGCATATACCACTGGATTTTAAAAATAGATGTGCATCAAGGCCAATTTTCATGCATCAGGTGATGATCGAGTCCATCTCATTGTGCCATTTTTAGGGTTATTACCCCTAGGTACAAATGGTCCCGAGCCACATCCACTTATAATATCTAGATTGGGATGTATTTTCTTGGGAATCAATTACTCTATCCATCACCAAATTTTTTGATTTTTTTCTATGTTTAATATTATACCTAAGGGTTTCACTATATTTTTATATTCTTAACCCCCCAAAAATCAATACTTTACTATGATAACAACTATGACAACCCATATCATTAATACACATTATTGCATGATTTATTGCATAAGGATACACTTAATACAAAATCACAAGATAATGATGTCATGTTTAATTGGGAAAGTAAGTACAGAGAACATTACCATGAAACATGGTTAACACATCATTATTTCAAAACTCATAAATTTCCATTATTTTCCTTAGATCATCTAAAAATACTTGGGATAACCTGGGAATGTACCTAAGAAAGGGGAGATCTAAAAAGGATAGTATGGGAATAAAAGTTAAATAATTACATGGGATCCAAGATGCATATCAAGGTATCATAAAATAGGTGAGAATCGTAATCTTTAATAATGAGTCATGATATCACAAGGCAATATAAAAATGTGTAAACAACATAAAACATAACCTCACAAACATAAGTCAAGGTTTTTCACTAAGACAACATAATAAAGAGTGGTTAGTATAACATCCTATGTACCATAAATTTAATCTCATGAGATAAAAACATTACCCAATGCATTGGAGGGCTATATAATATCAGTCCCACCCATCACTTTCATATCATGTATATGCATAAATGTGTCACATAGATCATACATCATAAGGATGTCTTTATTCAATTTTTAACCAATGATTAAGGTGTTAAAATTAAATTCATATAAATACCCAATAAATTAATGATATTTTAAACTATTTAAATAACCTTGAGTGTAAATGGATATGGGTATCCAATACACAGATGTTTTCCATGGAAAATTTTTGGATAATTTCAACAACATAACGGGTGTACATAAAGGATTATAGAAGGGGTGGATGAGAGATAAAGGGGTATATAATTAATTTTTATTCATAAAATGTGTATGGTGGATATGTAAAAATATATCCCATCTTGAAATATTGGAAATAAAAAGGCATGAGATAAAGAAGGTTTTTGAATAAAGAGGAGAAGGTGAGGATCCTTAACCTTGAGAGGGGACTTCTGAATGATTCGGAAGTGATTCTTAATAGATTTGGGAACCTTGGGAGGGATCTAGAGAGGAAAGGTAATATTAAAAGTGTGATTGAAGAGTTTTTAGTGTAGTAAAATTGGAGGTTGGGTGGGTTTATATTAAAAATAGAGGATGATGCTTTATTAATTTTACAACCTAGGTTTTGGACACTATATGACAATGTAATTAAAACTACAAACCTTCACATGTTTTTTTCACATGTATTCTACCAAAGAGGAGTGGTTTTTGTTATTTTATAAGGACAATAACTGAACACATTAAAATAATTCCATTAGTGATGTGCATGTGAGCCATGTTTATAAAGACTTGATTTTAAAACATTAAAATATAATATAGGTTTTGGAGGATTCATTAAGGGTATATAGAACTAATAAAATAAATTTGAAAACAATTATTTAAAGGGGAAACATAATTTTGGTTTGGATACTATTTATATTATTTAATACATAACATATTTTTATTTTATGATTTCATAATACATACCATATAATTATATCATATTTAATTTTTACCTAAAAATTTTTATAGTCCCGGAAAAATATGTAAAATTCACCATTAGATAATTTTGATGTGATTATTTCAAAAATAATATTTATTTTTTCAAAAAAATATCTAAATATGATAATTTACTCCATTAATTATAAAATACCCATTTATTGAAAACTAGTGTTTTTTATCAACAACAGTTTTCTAACCCATATAAAAAACTACATTTAACTACATAAAATTATATTATCCTTTATATTTAAATAATATTATTTAAGAATAATATTTTATTAAAATATTTTTTATTTAAAAAAAATCTTAAATTCATAAAAAATATTGTATTGATTGATATTATATATTTACTAGAAATCGAATTTGTGTTTCATCATATCAAAATTTAATTTTTATCAAACTCATTATTTAATCATTTAAAAAGTGATATTAAAAAGAGATAAATATAATCATTATTTTATTAAATATAAAAATATACAAATTCATACTATTAGGGTCTAGATATATATCCCTTTATTACACAAGTGAATTATCTAAGGGTAAAGTGTGTGATGGTGTGATTTTCATGGGATGGTTCTCACGTTCACGGTTACACTCCTGTTTCAATTTTTGAATCTTGACATGGGATTGGACAAGGGGAAATCCCAGTGATACTATCTCCCATAGAAGATATTATTAATGGGATTTAGAGGGTAAAATCCTACTATTAGTGGCCATCACTTCCCTTGTCTCTGTTAAATTGAATTTATCATAGCCCATAATATACTAATATTAATGGTCAATATAAAATAGTTATATTATCAAGAGTTATGATGATAATTGATCTTTAAAATTTTATAGACCATATAATGGTCCAGAATAAACAATGTAGTGCATGTTTTTTCAATAAATTCATTACTTGATAAATCATTTATACATTCAATAATGGAATTTCATTTATAAAAGTTTAGTTTGTTAAATATTATTTATCATAAATAGAAAATAATTTAGGATTAAATCTATTTTGAATGTTTCACTTTAATTTACTAATGACTATAAAATCTTACATATTATCCAAAAATATAGTAATATGGATAAATTTTTCATTATCCTTATTGAAATATTAATCATCATTATCATCTTCAGCTATCCAAATATCTTAAAATTTGGCCCTTCAAATTTATAGCTTGGCTTCATTCATCTTGATATTACCCTGTACATTTTTTCATTTTTATCCAAAATTTATTGTGTTTTTGTAAGTCCCATCATTTTTTGTATAATTTTTTAGACAAGTATGATTGTATATAATGTTTTCCCTTTACTTATACCTCTATAATTTTTATTCTAGTGAAACCAATAGGATTATAAATTTAAAGTAATTAAAAACCCATAGTAACAGCAAAAATAACCTCCAAAACTTGTGAAAGAATATAGGGTAACATCCAATTCTTCCACCCATAAAATATTTTCCACCAAATAAAGAAAATCCGATATTATTCATATAACTTGATTTATCCATGATTAAGAATAAAAAAGTATAATCTAAGGGGTTTCTTTGATTTGATACAACTTTTATAGAAAATATCAGTAGAGATACCACCAAGAAGGAAGTGAATCCATGGTTTAAATTTTTAAAAATTGTATCTCTAAATTAAACCCCTATGGTCTATTAAATCCATGACCCACTCTCAAGAATCTATTCCTCACCCATATGTATAAAATGATGATCAAATAACACACAATAAATTATTACATTTTTTACACTCAATGTGAGAGCCTAATTATTGTTGTGTTCAACATCTTATTATCCCATGGATTTTATAATCATAATAAATTTTTAGTGAAGAAAAATGCAGTTTAAATCAAAACCAAGTATTTATAAGGTATAATATACTTCTTATAATGGTAAGGTATCATGCAATTCCCTCAAATGGTATGGAATTATTTATACTATAACAAGAATTACTTTAGGATTCCTCCTTAGATATTTGTTCTTTGATTCAAATATTTACATAAGTGTTGGATTATTCAAAATCAAAGAGTAAATATTCTCCAAGCAAGACGTTGACTGCCATAATGGTTAGTATAGTTTCAATAGGTCATTATTCCACTCATAATTCATTAAGATGATCTTTTCATACACAAAAACTTATATTCATAAAAGTTATCTCCTTCCTCATCAAGTGTAAAATAAAGGATCAATTGTAATGAAATAATATTTCCTTGACCTGTTTATAAATTTTAGATTGATTTAAATTCTTGTTCTTTAGTTCTGATTATATCCTCAATACAAAAAGGCTTCAACATAGAAATGTACTGACACAATATATCAATTCTCAAATATATTTTTCATCTTTATTTTTTGTTTTTTTACTTCCTAATATAATTTAAGAAATATTTCCAAAATATTTAATTGAAATCCCTTAAATATCAGTTGTATAAATATTCGTAGAATAATATCCAAAACAATCCTGAATAAAAAACTAGACCTTTCCAGTTTTAACGATCATAATAATTTGAATTTAAATTGAAATTAATCCATGAATTGTGCTTGGTATTTTACTAAAATAATATATATTTGAATATAAATCAAACACCCTTTAATTTAGATTTATTCATGGATTTACTAAGATCGTGATATTTTCTTAATTTTCAGAACAACAATCTATCATCGAATTTTATAGGAAACATTCATGAATATATTTCTTGAATTTTAAGAAATGTAATATCCCTAAAACCATAAAATAATTCCCCCCAAATTTGAATAAAATATAAATTATAAATTATAATATATATTCTTAAATATATTCCACATGGAATTTTGGGTGAACTCATATTGATATACTGACAGAATAGTACATGTAACATTAATAGATAAACCTTATGAAGTATGATTCTTAAAATTAAAATAACCTATTATAACCTTATGAACTCCTCATACCAACATTAAATGGTGACTCACTAACCTTATATAGTATTTTATTAACATTATGAAGTCTTTTAACAACCTTATAAATATTTTTCCCATCCCTACATGGACTATGTCTAAACATTATGAGTAGCTTGCACTAACATTACAAAATCTTACATCAACCGTAGATCTCCTTATCCATTATACAGGATCTTCTCTAGCATACAATGGTTTTTTATCCAATACAATACATCTTTAAACTCCTAAAAACACTTTAAACACATTTTCAAATAGTATTAGAAATCAATAACAAATGATTGACATAAAATACATTATACAATAACAATCCCAATAGGCACATCAATATTGGATGTGTTATCAAAAATATTTCAAACCATTACTGGATCCAAATTCCAAAATGAATAATTTGAGTCATATCTTAATAATAAAGGAATAAGTCTTGAATATAGTGCTTCATATACACCCTTAAAATTCCTTATCTAAGAATAATATTTAGAGTTTTGTGTACATGGGAGAACCAATTTATCGTTGAATGTAATATCAAAATTCTTCAGGAGACCAACCACAACTGATGTTATCTATATTCTTAATCAATGATTATTTAAACTAAATTCAAATAATATTAATTATGAGTTATTATTTGGAAAAAAAATCTATGATTGAGAAGTTTTAGGGTATTCGATGAACATTATTACATCAAGATAAAAGGAAACAATTTGGGAATGATTGATGAGAGAGCCTATAAAGGCATATTTCTTGAATACACACTAGGTGGATGGAGTTACCAGTGTTACAAAAATAATATGAAAAAAATTCATTGATATATTTTAAGTAATTTTGTTGGAAATTAAATATACATCACATACATCAGTTCTAATTTATGATGAATTTTATAAATCTCTTGGATAGATTTTTGGATAATAAGAGATTGTTCATAATGAAAATTATGATATTAAAAACTTTCATAAATTTATTTTAAATATACAAGGATGAGGAGAGACATTATAATGGTGAAAAAAATTATAAATATATAAAAATCCTTTGGAACCTAATAACATAATAAAATAAAATAGAAAAGGTATAAGATCCTAGATTAATTTTTGGAATTCCAATTATAACATCTTTCTTCTACAAGATGAACTGAATATTGTTAAATAAGCTTTCAAATAAGAAGATTTTATTTTTGTGATGGAAGAAGAGATAATTCAAAAAAAATCCGTGATATTTGATTTTTTGACCCAATTTAAATAATTATAATAGTACAAAGTGGGTTTGGGGGAATAAACTCAAGGATAATGGATATGTTTCCTAGAAAAAAACTAGTCTTGTTTTTCTATAATACTCTTAAATTATGGGTATTGATTTTTATGAGTTTTTCTCTTCATTTTAAATGCTTATAATACTTTCAATAATTCTTATTATATGTTATCAATAGAATTATAACTTTTTAAAATGGATGTGAAGTCAACATTTCATATGGTAAACTCGAATAAGATTTTTATTTTTAACAATATGAAGGTTTTTTACTTGATGTGTATATTTCTAGAGTTTAGAAGTTGATGAAGGCCATGTATAGGATAATAAAATCACCCAAAGCATGATATTCAAATTTTTATATAGTTTAAAGAGTTTTAAATTCAATAAATTCAATATGAATTTTAATCTATATGTCATGGGAGATGGAACAAATTCCCTCATAGTGATTATGCATGTTAATGAAAAAATGTTTACTAGAAACAAAGTTAAAACTTGGAAGGAATTTTTTGTCCAAGTAATAAGAAAAATTAATATATGATTGATTAGTGATATCACACTATTATTATTATTATAGTCATAAATACATAAATTTATGTTTATTCCTTATAATATAATTGTTCTCATGGGTTATTAAAGAAGTATATAATGAAATAATTGAGAGAGGTCCCTTCTAATATAGCTCTTGAGACTAATTTTTCCTTTTAATAATAACAAAAGATTGTGGGTAAAACTGGGTTTTGAAATTTAATAGGTATCTTAATTAATTTTATATAATATATGCCAAACAATATATTTTTTGTTATAATTTCATTATGATTTCAAAGCGGTCCTAAGGAGTCGTGGGTTATAGTGGTGAAGTGGAACATATTTTATATCAAAGAAAATATGAATTTTGTTTAGGGTATGAAAAGAACACATAATTTCATATGTATATTTATTATAATTAAAATTGAGACAAAGATCTAGGAGATATAAAGTCTACTTCTTGAAGTGAATTCTTTATTAAATGAATATTAGTTGCATGGAACTCTAAGAAGAAAACGTTTTTCACATTGAGCACAATGGAAAATAAATATGTTGTAAAAACTCAAGAAATAAAAAAAAATATGTATATGAAGTTGTATCTTGAATATATGAGGGTGGATTTATCCTACCCATCTATGATTAAGTTTCACAATCAATGTGTAATAAACTTGTCAATGAATCAATTGAACTATTCAAGGTTGAAGTATATTGACATTAAGTACAAATTCATCAAGAATAAATCAGTTCATGGTGAGATCTCAATGGAATATTATTCAACTAAGGAGTGATATGTAAATATCAGGAAAATTACCCAAATAAAGTATTCCATCTAGTAGTTGAGTGTCTTTTCAAGAGTATATTCTCTCCAAAAACCCAAGTAATATTCCTTGGTTTTTCCCGGTTTCAATCCATTGTACTTATTAACAAATTGGGGGGATTAAAAAGGACATATTCTTTAATAGGTTTATAAAATCTATTTTTTTGGTAGGTGATAATCAAGGGGGACTTGAGGTGTCAATAGATAAATATTAATCTTGAATTTCTCTTTCATTAATTAACATATTTCTAATAAATCTGAAGGGGGTATTGAAGGTACCTTGGGAGATTGAAGATTAATTAATGGTTGGGGGTAGTTGATGTGTGTTTTAGTTTTTAGAAGCACCATGTGATGTGTATTAACAAGGGGGGTATATGATTATATCTCAATTGTGAAATGGTCAAAAAATAATTGATCTTACACTGAGAGTTAGAGTACTCTCACAAAAACCATTTTATCTTATGATGTTGTATGTAGATAACCTTCAAATTGTAGTAATGCAAGGAATAAACTCTTGAGGAAATTCATTGATGATTTTTTGGGGTGTTTTCATTTTATATTTGTTGAAAATATTCTCATGGATGAGTTATAGGATTTTTTAGTATAATGAAGATGTAAATAAATAATTTTTTTGATGTTTAATAATATCACAAGGTGAGAGATGGAGTTGTGTCATGGTGGGGGTGTTACTAATGAAGAGTGTCACTCTAATTCATTAACTCATTATATAGTTATGTTGGTTTTTTCATGAAATAATTTGAGTGAATGATATCCATGCCATTGAAATATAAATTGATCCGTAATTCATTTTCCTAAGGAGTTGATGGGAACATTTGTGTTGCATCATGGAGGTCATTAGTTTTCAGTTCCATATAATTTGATAAAAATATTTCCTAATGTTGCAATGCCACTTATTATACTAAAAATTATTATTTCATGTTGTAGTATCCAATACATGTAAATATATATTTTAACTGGATTAAAGTGATCATATTAATTGAGCTAAATTATACATAGTCTTGCTTTAAAGTATTTTCACAGATATTTTTAGATATGAGTATATGTGAAGCTCAGGTTACAATTGAATGAAATACATAGCATTAGTGTGCAAGGATCATTGTGATTCAGTTTCCATATATTTTGGATCTGATAATCACACAATGAAGGAAGAAGTTGTGTTGTAATACATATATGCTTAATAAATAAAAAAGAATCATCCTCAA